>VZRE01014524.1:0-14669 GCA_013396775.1 Cephalopterus ornatus
TTTCAGCACACTTGAAAACTATAACATGGCTAAAGGAACAAAGTCCCAAAACTTTCTGTAGATGGCTGGATAATTTCTCAGGTAGATTCCTTTCTAATTGCAGGAGTGGAAAGAAAAGTGTCTTGCACAGAGTTCTTTAAATAGTAGGGCATTTCTGAAAAAAAATCCATTGTAGTGAAGACCATCATCTTAGTTGGTGATAGTGCCTGTTGTCTGTATATAAAATATGTTAATCTATGAAATCAGACAGTGGGCTATTCCCAAGACAGTGGTTATCATTAGGAGATTAAACATAGAGACTTCTCTGAAACACAGGCTGCATTAGTGGGCTGCCATTAATTAGGCATACCACAGATATATGTCTAAGGATCACATATACTTAAATTTATTAAAGTTAAGGTCTGCTCTCTCTTCATTCTTCATAGCAAAACTATTCATTATTTTTCCCACCTAATGCAAGGAGATCTTTTCAAGGCTTGTTTTAACATATATAATTACCATGTTTATATATATATATAATCACATATGCTTAACATATATTTAATCACCGAAGAAATCACATGATCTCAGAAGGAAGTTGGTCTTGTGACTAGAATAGGATGTAGTGGCCATGAACACGACTGAGATGATTTCAATGTACTAAAAAAAAATACAAACAACCAAACCAACCAAAATCCTTCAACCTTTTCCTTTTTTGTGCACTAACAACTTAAGCTAATGGCAATCTACAATAGTACAAGAGCCAGGACTTTGACATTTTCAGCGTTATGCAGAAAAAGTCACATCTGGATACAAATTTTCCCTGTTGTTTCTCTGCTCATATTTTCTTTTTGAACTCCATTTGCCAAGATGATGACTCCTTAACTAACTAAAAATGTCTCATTTGATCCCACAGCAAAATAAAAGTGAAAACAAACCATGTTGAAATTCTTCTTACATTTCTCCCTTTATTTGGTGCCTAGAAAATTATATGCCAGTGAATTTCTGCCCTTGGCTTCTGAATTTCATTCAGTATCTGGCTCATCATTTTTGTAAAAGAGTATACTAGCACATACAGAACAGGAGTACACTAGCAATCATCATTTTTTTCAGGTACTACAGGTAGTTAATTTTGTTGGTGCAAAAAGCCTCAAGTGTTAAGTATGTGGTATAAGAGCTGGAAAAACCCCCCCATAAATAATTAAGAAAAAAAATTAAGCATAACTACATGGAGGTTTAGCAGTGATTTCCATGAATGGACACCCTGCATATCGGGTTAGCTGATGTTACCTTTTTCCCTGTGATAAACCATAAAACCTCAGATTTAACCATTTTCATAGCTAACGTTTTGCATATCCTGTAATATAATGTATTTTTTTCAATCACTACAGATGGGGAAATGCAATGGCTCATGAAATCGGTGAGGGAATATAAGGTCTTTGGATCAAATCTGCTCTTGCACAAGTATGAGTTTGTAGCTATAAGACTGAAAATTCCAATCCTCTGGAACAAGGCAAACCTTAAACCTTGCACGAAGGTCAGTGAGAAAAAAAAATAAAGAAGAAATATAGCTTCTGTCTATTCTCTTTGCATAAGTAAGCAGCAAAGCCTCATCTATTTCCAGCACAAACAGAAGCTTGGTGAGAACCCTCTTTAGGTGCCTTGACAGAGATGAGTTGCAGAGTCAACAGAGGTTGCTTGAACATGTTCAAAATCGTGATTCTCTGTTCACTTAGAGGAGGATTGAAGTTTGGGCAGATAGACAGTTTGGCATGGCTTGTATTTATAACATTAACTTCAGATTGAACTGAGTTAGATTGAACAGGAATTGTACTCAATGATCCTTGTGGGTCCCTTCCATTTCAGGATATTCCATGATTCTGTGATGACCTTCACGCATTCTGTGAAGCACCACAAATACTGAAAACCAGGATCTGCCCCACATATGGGAAACAGATTTTTTTAACGCTGGTTTGTATCTGAATGATCTGCTGGCTTAAAAGGGAAGTTTTTTGGTTGGTTTTAAAGAAAAGAGGTGGCAGCAGATCCCATGTATTTTTTCCAAAACCTGTAACACACTACATTTTTTTTTTCAAAATCATAAGAGTTAACACAACTTCTTGTCTGCAAGAATCCCTTCATTACTGTAATTAAAGCTATGTACAAAGGTCAGATATTAATTGTGATCAGTATTTTGCTTTATCAGAGGTAATATTGTCTTTTTAAAAACATTTTTAGAAATTAGAGAAACTAATTAAATAATCTAATAATGTCTACTGAGTGGCCTTTATGAAATCCTTTCCCCAGTCCTTCGGCTTGCAGGTATATGCTCCTGTTAAAAAAATACACGCAGTTGTAATTAAATATAATTGGAGTCCTTTAACATTACAGGCCTGACTTAGTACCTCTGAAGTCAAAGGGAGTCAGCTGAACTCCAAAGTCACGAATTATGTGGTAGCTCAACTGAGAATTCAGTCTGCAAGCCTGCCCAAGCATTGGTTTGCAAGCCGTCCACTCCCCATGGCTGGGAACTGTTCACCAGCCCTGAGGAAAGAAGAGAACAAGCAAGTAAATAAGACAGAGCTGTGAGAAGGGAGTGAGAGAAACAAGGTGGAGGTAATGATGGGAAAGATTGATGCACTGGTTCTCACCCATTTGAAAACAGTCCTAGCTATTCATGAAGATCCTTTCAACAAGCCCACCTCAAAAAAAATTTTCAAAACTAAAAAAAACCCTAACCAACGAAACACAAAAAAAACAACAAACAATGAGAGAAAAGAAAAAGAGGCTCACTCACTCCAGCTGTTAACTAGTCAGTGCTTTTTTCAGTTTGCTGGGAAAAGTTTTACATAAGGAGTAGTCTGAAAAACTACTCCAGTTATCATAGATCACTGGTCCAACCTACAGTATTCCCACCACATATCCACCCAGAGCAATTCAGCATCATGCAGCTATTTGTAATGCACTGTTTAGAATGTTCCGTTTGGGGAAGGAAAAAGAGAAGAAAGTTTGAAATGTGGCGGTATACTAGTGCATTTGTCATTCCAAAAGAAATAGGTCTTTCCAGTTGAGGAGAGAAATTTGTTGTTGGAGAAAGGCCACAGGTCACTTCCTCCAGCTGTACAGATCAACATTAACCTTGCTACTGCAAGAGTAGTCATTCATCATCTGTTTAAAAAACAAACAAGGGGAAAAAATTGAAAGGATATCTGAAAAGTGAAACAAATCAGTCTAGCAAATGTTGGTAGTGTCAGCGATTTGATTCATATAAAAAGAAAATGCAACAGCTCCTGCAACACTGTCACCCTTTCCATTAGTATACATGCAAGGAAAACAGGAGTTCTTCCTCTGAGCAATGTGTGCAGGCATTTACAAACAAGTTAACAAGACCTTAACTTGACCACACGTATTCTAATCTGAGTGGTTAAGAAAAAGTTGAAGGATGAACCTTAAGTTTTCACTTAAAACAGTAAGCTAAATAAATAACGATAATTAAAAAAAAAAAGTCAGGGAAAAAGAAAGAAAAAGCTTTATTTACCCTAGTTTTATTTGAATAAACAGTGACTGTACAGGACCACCATGTGATCCATGCTGTAGTCCTACAAGATGCTAGGAGTTGTTTCTCTGAACATTTCCACCTGTCTTCAGGTGACTGGAGGATGCCTGAGTATCTCACGTTTGTCCTCCATTTCCCATTTCCCCAAATGCTCAAGTCAGACTCCACCAGCTGCTGAAATCTAAGAAATGCCTGATGCTTCATACAGAAATTTAGGAGATATTAGTTCAGTTGCTACAAGCTCTGCGAGTACCCCAGCATGAAAGCAATGCAAGCTCTGAAGTCCATTTTGTTTCTGGATACGTGCATAGAAAAACAGCCCACATTTAAGTTCCAGCAGCTGTGAGCACTATTGCAGTCAGTTCTTGAGTCTGTTGATTTAAAGCTAATTTATGCTTTAAATAGCTATATGACTGCAGGGTCATTCCCAAATTGTTTTGAAGAAATGAGTGAAAAGGTGACTCTGGGATCTTGCAAAGTCAAGTGCAGATTTTCAGGCTTCAGAGTGAGCTGGAAGAAAACTGTGAGCTCTCTGACAGGGTCCAGAGCACAGCCTAACATCACTCACCTCACTGCACACAGTCACCCTCAGCCACTCCTTGAGACATACTCTTCACTAGTGTAGTTTCATTCTGCTTATGTTTGTCACTAAATTAGTCCAGCCAGGCTGCTGGACATCTCTGAATTCTAAAATCCCACTTAGCATCCCACAAGTGTGACCAAATGAGGTGTATTTTAAGGTGGTCAAAAGTAAGGTTTGTCCATGTACTTGCCAAATGTACATATGACATGTAAATGCATACTGACATAAAGACAAACAAACCATTATAGACAGAAATAAAAAATTGTGAAGAATAAATAAGTGCATATTTACAGAAGGGATAAGATCCAGCCTCGACATCTCAAACAGGAGCTCTTGATAAAGGCACGATGGTGCAAAATGTTTGTGATTCCTGAGCATGCAGTCAGGAGTGTGCTGTTAGCACCAGTGGGAGATTCGGGCTGGAACACTCCAACCTGTCATGGTATCAAATTTTTAACAAAGTTGTTGAAATTGAATATAAGAAATGTAAGATTGAGAAAATTATATGTATTGTTGTTACTTCAAGGATACAGACTGTTAAACTTACTTATAAGGAGATCAAGAAAGCTCCTACTTAGAGTATATCAATAATGTCACGTGAAGATATGTGAAGAACTGAGTGCACCCAGAGAGAAGAAACTGGACCAGGCCAGGGGTGAACGGACCTCAACAGTCCAGGTCATGTATTTTCCTAAAAGCTAATGAAGAACCCAATACTATTAAATTCAGCCATTTCTAGCAAGCCAGTCAATTCTGAGGAAGCTGATGAAAATATGCATCCTCCACTTAGCCAAACCCAGGTAACAGCCCATTTTTGCTACCCTTTTAACTGGTTTTCCTCAGTAGCACTTCTTTGAGGGAAATGAGCCTAACTTTTGAGTTTAACTTTGTATTTTCATCTTTGCCAAAGATCTATCTGACTGTCAGTATGAGACTGTGGGATGCCTATCACCTCTAAAATGTTTGCTTTCTTAACTTAGAGAAATATATGCACACTTGCCCCTTCACCCTTCCTCCTCTTTCTTTCCCACACAGATACAAAACCAAAATCCTGTGTTAAAATAACATCATTAAGGTTGCAAAGTCAAGCCTGCAGAAATTAGAGAATGTGAAAATTAAGTTTTCCTCCGAACCCTAATTAGCTGAAGGTGGCAGGCACCCTGTGGAAAAAATAGCATGTGATCATGTAATTAAAGACTGTGCCATAATGCCCCCACACAAGGGTGCCAAATTAATGTTGCATGGGCAAACTTAATTCAAGCATTCCCTAACTTGTTTTGAGTGCTTGACTTTGCAACCTTAATAATGTCCCTTTAATGCAGTTTTGTGCGTGTAATTTTAGACAGAACTATCTTAAAGAAGCTTTTGGTCTGAAATATTACTGTCACTGAATCTTACTTAGACTCTTATTATATTACCATGATTTCATGGCATTTTAATTTATATTGCATTATTGGGCTGTTAACTTACTTCCACTACTCAATTAGGCTGACAATATTGTTTCAATTCTAATATGCTTCTCTTGCTGTTCAACATATTAAAATTATTAGAAGGCTATTTATATTTACCTACTTCCAGTTAACCAAGATTCTGGTAAGTGTCACTATGTTAGCTAAAGACCTTAATAGGTGAGAAATTATCTTAATACAGCCATATAAACATGTTTATAAACTTTTCAAGTTCATCTTCAGAACATTATAATAGAAAATAATAATAAAAAGGGTAGTGTAAGACTACATTTAACATAAACAGAGTTTGGCAATGATTAGACCTTTGATTATTTGATGGCATACAGATGCCATTTTTTTTATTGGTATCCCGTATATTTCTTTCATCTTGAGGGGGATCTCTCATTATTTCAGCAGATTTGGGCAGCCTGGAACATAATGGAGCTCTTAACAGGACGAAGGTGAACAGCTTTCTGGAACAATCCATCCTGAGCCTCCATGTTTGATAAGAATTAAGTAGTTAGAAAATACATTACAGTCAGGGCAACATCATCAATTTCAGCTAGGCCCAACTTAAAGTTTGTTAGATTTATGTAGAAACAACATTTTAGGGGGTTTAGTCAAAAAGGTCCATACTATGCTGTTGCAGCATTCAATTCTCTCATTTTTAATATTAATTTTAGCAGTGCCTTCAGGAACAAAAAAGTTATTCAATCCCTCCCTGGATTTTAAAACATACACTGCATATATAGGTAATCATATCAGGTGCTTTCCTCAATAATCAATTAGCAAAGCTGTACCTATGTGAGGGGGTGTGTAAGAGGGAGCTTAACACACTTAATTTTGCAGTGCAAGTTAATAGCTTTCTTCCTCTAATTAATTTTGCTGCTAGTCAGAGCTCACTGTAATTGGTATATCCAAAAGCAAGGATTAGCAGAGTGGACCAGACTACTGGCCTGTTTATTTCAGCAGTTTACTACTGACAGCAGACGGTTACAGGAATTCAGAAAGAGGGTATATGCGAGTGTAATGAACAGCTGCTATGTAATTTCATTTAAAGCTCGTATCTTTCTCAAGCTTTTTGTGTTTGCTGGCATAACATTTTGCAAGCAAGAGAGAGCTTCGATTTGTAGTAGTCCAAACACAACTAGTTCTTCGCCAGAATCCAGATAAGCATCTTTTTGCAGATTATACAGCTTGAATGTACACCTGTGCTGAACATGGTGATCTTTCAAACCCGGATAATTTTAATTGGTACTGATTTAAATTTTCGTGGTCCTTTTTGGGAAATCCTGTGGATATGTACTTTGCTATCACTCAGTTATTCTCTGAGACATGCTAACTCCCCAGTATCTCCCCAGTAGTAAGGTAGGTACAAGATGGGAGGAGCACAGTGGACACTAATTTCGAATACTAGAAGGGATAAAAGGCAGTTTGGGGAATAGGTTGGCCGTTTCATGACAAGAGAGAATCCGTGAGTGCTGTGTTCCAGTATCAGAGAAGGGAGAGAAAGTAGATGGCTAAGTCATGTTTTATCACCTGCTTGCACTGGTAGCCATTATTTCCCCTGCTACACCACCATTTGCACTGAAAACACTGCTCTTGATTCTTCTCATCCTATGTCTGACTTTACTTTCTTTGTTTGACCCCAGTTGACAAGAAGTCTCAAACACATATTTTCAGAGGACTTTAGCAGCCTAAAGAACAGGTCTGAACTCTACACAGAAAAAGGGAAAGGCGAAGGAAGATCCATAGCTCCCAACCTGAAGAGTAATTTCTGGGTTTTTTCAGCCTTGCTGCATTTCTCCTTCCAGCCATATCCCATGGTGAAAATGAGGGAAGTTTTCCGTTCTTTCCCACTAATCATCTTTGACATGAACTCGGAAATCTTGTCTACGAGAATCTCTCTGTAATACTCTAGGATAGTCTCAAGGAGAAAAATGCAGATACAGCACCTTTGAATATTAAGATTTAAAAGGCTTTTTTTAGTGCTGTTTTTCATTGCTATTTTCCAAACAGGGAAAGAATGAAGGCCAAATTCAGTGGATAAAAATGATTTGGTGTAAGACAGGGCACACTGATCCTTAATTAAAAAAAAAAAAATCCTCTGCTTTTTCTTAACAGTAGGAGGGAGTCTTAGCTTAAAGTTATGTGCTTCCTTTCATGACAGGGCTCTCATCAGCACTCTGTAAACTGCTGGACCAAATTCTCCACTGTGATTTCATTGGGGTTGTGAGAAAGGAGAATTTAGCTCCCTGTTGATAGATGGCTGGCTGTGTATGTGGGAGGGGGCTGAGGGGAAGGCTGTTAATTAAATTTGAAGGCGAGATTCTGCTCTTTGCAGCTGAATTAAAAATAAAATACCAATTGAAGTTTAATTACTGTCTTTGCTTACTTGTGCATTCAAACTTGAAAGATGACTTCACACTCTGTTTTTAAGCTCCTGTGGCTCAGAGACGATTATGGAGTTTGAGTGCTATGTGACACACAGTCTTATCAAATACCCCATGCTACCACAGAGGCATTTATGCTGCTGATAAGGTAGTCTGCAAGTGAAGTCTCTGGGCCAAATTGAGAGGGATGTTACCCTGCAGCATGCAAATAGGAAGGGGGCCTGCTTTAGGAAACCCCAGGCTCCCGTTGGCCTCAGTTGGGGTAATGATTACTCATTAACCAGTAGCAGTTATTCATTACTGGTTAACTATGAGATAACTATTGCTGTCCTGCAGTGGGAGAAAAGATTTAATTAAGACTAAATAAGAGGAAGAAAACCTGAAATGGTGTCTTCTGCTCTTTCTGTCGTTGAAACAGGATATTTTAGACGGTAAGGACTGAAAGACTAGAGAGTGATTAGTGCTGTTTCTATGAGGAAAAGGAGAATGTAAAGGTTTGTAATTAAATGCTTTTATATTAACATTTGACAGTTAGTTGTATTTCTGATGGTGCACTTGTGTATTCCCTCCTCTTTCTCCTAAAACACAAGACTTGTGTTATTTTTAACATCACTGAGCATTATTCTAGAATTATATCAAATAGATTATATCTGGAATAAAGCACAGTGTTTCAGCTGAGTGTGGTGAGTTTACCTTGACTGAACAACAGGTGCCCACCAAAGCCATTCCGTCACTCCCCTCCTCAGCTGGACAGGGGAGTGAAAATATAACAAAGGCTTGTGGGTCACAATAGGCCAGGGAGAGATCACTCACCAGTTACTGTTATGGGCAAAACAAATTCAACTGAGGAAAATTAGTTTAATTTATTACCAATCAAATTAGAGTAGGGTAATGAGATGGAAAGATAAATCTTAAAACACCTCTGACTCTCCGTCCTTCCCAGACTTAACTTCTCTCCTGATTTTCTCTGCGCCCTCCCACAGAGTGGCACAAGGGGATGGGGAATGAGACTATGGTGAGTTCATCACAGATTGTCTCTGCCACTTCTTCCTCCACAAGTGTTGAACTCCTAATATTCTTCCCCTGCTTCAGAGTGGGGTCCCTCCCACAGGAGACAGTCGTCCACGAACTTCTCCAACTTGAGTCCTTCCCATAGGCTGCATTTCTATACAAATTGCTCCGTAGTGGATCCCTCCCACCAGGATTAAGTCCTTCAGGAACAGACTGTTGCAGCACGAGTCTCTTCTATAGGGTCAGTACTTTAGAAACAGGCTGGTCCAGTGTGGATCACCCAGAAGGTCACAAGTCTTACCAGCAAACCTGCTCCAGTGGGCTTCTCTCTCCGTGGAGCCACAGTCCTCAACTCTCCTCCTCCCAGGAGCTTTCTTCAGCACAGTCTTCCCATGGGGTCACAGCCTCCTTTCGGCATCACACTGCTCTGAGGGCTGCAGGTGGATCTCTGCTCCCCCATGGACCTCCATGGACTGCAGGGGCACAGCTGCCTCACCATGGGCTGCATCACAGGCTGGGAAAAAATTTCAGCTTCAGGACTTGAAGCAGCACTTCCTCCTTCTTCACTGGCTTGGCTGTCTGCAGGGATGTTTCTCTCAGCGGTTTCACTACTCTCCTCCAGCTGCTGTTGTGTAGATTTTTTCCACTCTTCTTGACTATGTTACCCCAGAAGCACCACCACCCTGAGCCCATGATGGGCTCAGCCTTGACCAGCATTGGATCAGACCTGGAGCTGGCTGACACTGGCTCCATCAGACGGAGGGGAAGTTTCCAGCAGCTTCTCAAAGAAGCCATCCCTGTAGTCCCTCTGTTACCAAAAACTTGCCTTGAAAAAATAATATAAAGAATCCTGAGGAGTTTTAAACACTCATATAAGGAGGAAAAAAAAGAAATGCAAGCACTAAATGTCTCTGAGTCTTTTTTATGAAAATCTTACTCGAGGGTGCTGCGGTGTTTGAGTAAGGGTGTCAGGGCTGGTACCACACACTTCCTTACTCCCCCGATTGCCTCTGGCTCTCTGCCTCTCCTTTTTAGTAATTCATTGGAAGCTTAGGTGGAGTTGGTGGCCTATAGCTATAGTAAATCAAACTAATTACATTTTCACTAAAACTGAAAATGTCTGCATTCTTTTTTTTTCCTTATTTAAAGTACAGACTGTTAATATGTCTTTACTTAGTCGAAGTTATACCTTTAATGTAAAGCTAAGCTGTAGCAACCACAGTCATTCAACTGCAGCACCTGCAAAGTCCAAACCCCATTTACAGTGCTGAATTGCTAAGATAACTGTTCATCCAAGACCATAAAAATGGGGGCTGATGTCAAGGAAGACAAGCAAATGATCCTGAAAAACATGATGCAGGAAATCTATAACCTTCTAGAAAGCCAACTAGAAGCAAGACAAGATCCAGTGGGGTGTCAAAATTTATAAATCATGCCCATGAGAACCATTCAGTTTATCCTAAAGTTCACATACATTCAGCAGCAGAACAGCTTTCCAGCATTCATTAACTCTATTGGGTTTGATTCAGCTGTGCACAGGCAGATGTTTTGTACCACTTCAGATGTGATGGAGTGTTCTGTCTGTCCTCAGCTGACAGTCGAGGAGATCACAGTCTTGGTATTGTAGCTGTCCCAGGAGTTAGAGATTGTCTGTCAGCTGCTTGGTCAGCCCATCCTATCTGGAATGTTCTTGTCAATGCCAGACACCCACCTATGTGCAACTGAACTGAGCTTACCAATGGCTGCTTCAGTGATGTGAACGCTGATGTGTAAGAATTTATATCTGGAATACTTAAACTGGTGAGTTCAACCTCACCCCTTATCTCCACAGGGCCTCCTTGTCATCTTTTGGCCAGTGGACAATCTGCTAAAAATAACATACTCACAGAATATGGACCATTGTCCACCATTTGAAACACTCATAGATATTTATTACTTTCTGCCTCTACGGTAATGATCCATTCCTACAATTGGCCTTCTCATGTTTGAGAGATCTGAGGGGCCCCCTTTTTAGGGTGAAGACATACCTTGTGTATTCGATGTTCATTTCCACAATGAGAGGCATGTTCTTCTTACAGTCATCTTTTAGGTTTGCATGAGTGGTGGTAATAACAATTCAAAAAAAGGAAAAGACCAAACATAGTTTTTCAATACTTTATTATTCAATGGCATTGTTTAATTGGCAAAATATATGGATAATTTGAAGGTAAACATAGTCCTCTCCATGTATAAGACTAATCAAATCCAAACATTTTTGTCCTTCCGTGAAATAGTTAATGTTTGGAGCAGGGAAGATAATTCAAACAAAAACTATTATGCGGATTTACTTTAATGATACACAATTTAAAACTGAAGCAATTGTTTTTGGTCAGTTTCTTGCAATCTGAAAGGTAATTTTTTTCAATTTATTTGGAATTAGTCAAGTGCAGTGTTGAAAAGGCAGAGTGAATTGATGTTAAATAGTTTTTGGAAGATGTAATTGTCTGATGATTTGTAAATAGCCAAGCTTATCAAAAAAGTAATTTAAATGTTATGCTGACAATTTTGTTCAGTTTGGTGTACTCTGTAAACTTGTGAATCCAATTTTTAGCCCTCATTAGCATCAGTATTCTCTTTACACTGATAAAGGATTGCAAGCATTTCTTATGTGTGCCCAAAGCATCTGGTGCTCAACTCGCTGATCCTCAGCCTTCACAGAGATCATACAGTCAAGTTGTAATCAAAACTTCTGTTTTCTAGGTGCCATAATCCAGATATTCCATAGGCAGAGAGAACTTAACCAGTTTTCTGTTTATATTTATGGTCATGCAGCGTAAGCCGCAGAGATGAGTTCAATTCAAAAATTAATGAGGTTTTTAAATGGTACCTTTCATTCATGTTTTCATTGCTTAGTACATTCCTTTCAATTTTTCCTGGTTTTCTCTGAACCTTAAAATTTGAAAAATCCCCTGCTCTGCCTTTCCCTCCAACAGTTAAAGAAAAAGAAAAAAAAATAATTAGAAAAGAATAATCACAGCTGATGCAGAACTCCTAACAAAAAAGAATTTGACCCTCTATGTTTTCAGAGTTATAGTTTTACTATGATCTCATGAAATTATGGTTAATGTAGGTTCAAATTTTCCCTGGTGTTTCTGCATTCACACATTCCTACATGCATTCCAATATTTTATTTCAGCCAGCAGTACTGAATTAAAAGAATACCAAAATTTAAATTTAAACACTCCAAATTAGGAAACATTATACAAAACTGCATTGCTACTTTAATCTCAATTCATCTTTCTTGCACATATCCATTCTGAAACTGAATTTTTATGGCAGAATCATATTCCATTCTGCTACTGGATTTTCCTGGGTCACAAAACAACTATAATTCATTATTCTAACATGGTTAGAAAAAAGCCAAAATGAAAGGAAGACTTATGAAAGTTGTAAAACATAATATGAAATTATTTGAAATTAAGAAGTAGGTATCTAGGATAAACATGGAAGGGGAAGGATGTTGGATGTTGGATGATGCTTTGATTTGGACTCACAAAACAGCACTTGAAAGGGTGTTTAAAAAAGAAAACTAACACAATCTTTTGACTGTCTCTCCTAAAAGGTAGCTTGAAACATAAAATGAATTAAAAAAACCCGAAACTTTTTTATGAAAATGCTTTTAAAAAAATTAAAATCCAAAACACCGCAGAGAAACCCTGTAATTAAAAGGTTTGTGATTTTTTTGTCAAAAGTCACTAAAAAATACTAACATTATTTCAAGGAAGCTTATGTTTCTGGAGCTCCATGTCCTTGATAAAAAATATTTTGACAAAATAATAACAAAAAAAAATTTTCTTTGTAGAAAAGAAGAAAAATGCAATGAATGGAAACACATGTTGGCCATTTCTACCAGCAGCTAGTGGTGTGTGCCATTACCCACCTGCAGTACATATGTCTTTCTGAACTTAGGTCTCTTTTTTTGTTCATGGAAAGAAATAGACTTTCTGGAGAGAATTTAGCTCTTTTTGGTTTAGAAAACAAACTAAAGAGATGTATTGTTTATTTTTTTACATCTCTCTATTATTATGAAGGTGTCTAATTTCTCATACTCTGAAGAGTTCTCTTGGTGGAGATGTCTGTGTGTTAAAGCTCTAGAGTTAAAAGGCGTGTCTGTAGTCTGACCAAATTAAAGAATAATTCTAAGTTTATGACCATTGAGGTAAGTTTAACATATGAAAAAATAAAACAGAAAAGAAAGAAGATACAAAAAGAGGGTGGTGATTTGGGTAATTTCATTGTAAGGTGCACACACACTGTCAGGGAAAATATCAGCTAATAAAGCGCATTTTCATCTAGCAGAGAAAGCCCTGAAAATTTTGAGAACTCATAGAAATTCAAAGAGTACATCAGACATTTTCATCAGCTGAGAAAGACTGAACAAGCTGCATAAGGAGTTCTAGGTTCTTTGTCACAGATTAGCTCCACATCAGGAGTGGAAAATCTCTTGGAAAAGATGATAAACATATACAAAAAGTGTTAAATACAGGGGCAGTCATGCTGTGCAAGAGGCTAGGGAGTCTGATTAGGCAATGTCTCAAAATTTAGAAGATAAAAACCCAGTCAACTATTTCTTGTTATTTTTCTTCCACACATTATTACCTTATACAGTATATCAAGTCGGTGTGGAACTGTTTGTTGGTCCCCGCACACCACAGAGATCTGATGGTCCCTATTGTATTGAATTCTCTTATGCTAAACATTTGAGAAAAAGAAAAAGAAAAAGTAAGAAGTCTAGTCCTCACCATTTAAATTCTAGGTAAATTATTCACTATTCTTCAGAGACTTCAGAGGACTGGGTCTGAACCTACTACACCCTCTTTTAAGGTCAGAGCCTGTCTTTCCAAACAAATGCCACTGTTTGGGAACAACACCTGGAACACAGAGCAGCTCAGCTTGTTTTACTTTTCAGTCCTGTGTTTTAATTCAAGTTCGTCAAACCTTCCTTTCTACCCCTTCTTTATTATTCTCCTTGTTTCTCCACTCCTGATGCAGTAGGAGAGCACATGAACTACATATATATATGTGCGCGCGCATGTGTGTGTGTGTGTGTGTGTGTGTGTATACACACTGCAGGCATCACTGCTCTGCTGTTAGGTTCTACTACATTGAAGAAAATGAATCTTTTCAAACAGGTGAATTTTCCAGCAGAAATGGACCAAACAGACTCATTTCATTGAATAGAAAATGTAATGGTGATCTAAACCTATTACCTTCAACGGAGTCTGTGGCATTTTCTTCAAGCATATTGATCTGCCGGAGAGAGAGGTGGGAGATTGAGGGAGAAAGGAAACTTTATTTTTTTACTTACTGTGTTGCGTCAGTTATTGTAATGCTAGTCACAATGCATAAAAGACTCATAGAACCAACAGGGCTAGTCCTTGCACAGGCGCTGCAATAAACACTTCCGTGAGACAGAATTAAAAAGCTGGTTTAGAATCAGTCTACGTATATTTCAAAACTGATACAAATAATCTTCATTTTCCTCTGCTCCCCTCCAAAATTTTCCCTTGCACAATAGTCAAACTGATTTCAGTCAAACACACACAGTGCTTGTCCAATGGTCCATTCTTCTTTTGCAATTTGTAATACCTTTCAGCTAGTTAATCACATTTCTCCCTCTTTCTACTAGGCTGTTAATAGAGACTGAACTAATTTCAAAT
>VZRE01014524.1:14677-47301 GCA_013396775.1 Cephalopterus ornatus
TTCAAATCTTATTTAACGTAATTTGGTTTGACAGTATGTCCTTTAGGAAGAGATTGAAAAAAAAAAGAATACCATCACCAGCCTTTTCTTGTATATTTTCTAGTTTTATTTTTTTATATATATTTTATTTTATTTTGTTTTCTTGTAGAATCATGTCTCTAGAGATTAGAAAAGCAGCAGAGAATTCTGCCTCATTATAGAACTGACATTTGTGCTGTTGTAGTTAGGGTTATGTCAGTGTTTCTATTATAATGTAATTCCTCAGCTTTACTGAATAAAATAGCCTCTTATTAGGAAATTTTTTACATTAACAATATGGATTCAGGTTTTGTTGCTATACTTGTGACAATAAGATATTCTGTCTTTCCATTTTATAATTTGTTTTTGAATATGCTGCAAATATTTTTTTATTTAAGGAATACTAAGACCTCTAAACTATTTACACCATTACTTTGCTGGCAACATCACCAGGAGAGATAGAAGACACATTAAAATTCTTTGGCACGATCACAGTGCTAGTAAAGTCCTTTAATATTAACATAATACCGAGTCCATTTATTTTGTCATTATCTTAATTTGATCCATTTTGCACCTTGTCCATGGTATATATATTTTTTAATTTGTGTTAGTGCATGAAGCTATTGCATTTTGTTGTAATCTGAATTTTATAATCGTGCCTATTACTTACAAGCAATCTGCTGCTACAGTTGTTCCTAGGTGTTTCTATAAACTAATTTAACATCTGTTTGTAGTATGTAACTGTATCAACTTACAAATGGTCAAAAGAACTTAGCATTGTTGAAAATTACAATGTAGATAGATGGAGTTACATTAGTAAAAGTAAAACCACTCAGTATTTTATTGTAACTTCCTAAATAAGTTTTGTTATCAAGATTATTTTATTTTCAGTAGGGCTTCTGAATTGAATGGATAGGTTATTTACAATAAAGTATCAGCCAATACGTTTTACTTGGAAATAAATAAATAAATAAATACTTTAAATCATAGTTAAATTGAGTCTTAAAGTTCCAAAACATTCTTTATCCATAATATGATTCTGGGATCTGAAAGCATATATACAGTATGTGTTAGCAAGTGAACAAATGTAAAGTGGGAGTTAAAAAATTGCTCTGAATCATTAGAAAGATTTAATTAAGATACAAAGACTATAAAGTTGTCTGGGCTGCACTGAGAGTGGAATTTAGCCCATGAAAGTATCAGCCTAGAGCACTGAGTGTACGTGCTACAAACACCTCCATTGAAATCTGTTTACTTACCCTGGCATATTTAATAAGAAAAAAAACATTGTCTGGTGCTGCTTATTTCCTTGGAGTCCCTTCCATGGAATGTTTCTCTGCAAATATTTGCCAAAGCTGGTCCTGCTACATTTGTTAAGAATTGTATCACTAGCAGAGATAACATAGGGGCTCCTAGGTGCCCACTGAGATTGAGGCCTTGTTTACCGACATGTTACACACATAAAAAGAATAAGGCACTGCCCCCAGTGAGGTGAAAGGAGGTAGGAATTGGTCCCCGTCCTTTCGGAGATAAGGTTTGATGTACAGAGAAAGGTAATTTGTCAAGGGGTCACACATGCCTGTAGGGTGAAGAGGAACTGTAATCCTCAAATTCATGCATGCTCAAACTCCAAAAGACGGCACAGAGTTCTGAAGTAACAACTCAGTCCACCACCTTCCCATGATCCTACGTCTTGGCTAGTGAGAATTCCCGGTCTTCAGAACTTAACAGTGTGAGATATCAGGACTAGCGTACTTCTGGAGACAAGATGTGGCAGGCAGCTGAATGAGCTCACAGCTCTAGTGCAGAAACAGAAACAATATGTTCTGCTTAGCTTTGTCTCTAACAATCAGCGTAAAAACCTACAACAAGATTTTATTCAGTAGAAAATGCCTATTCAGTGGTTTTTCCCCAGATAAAGGTCTATTCTGGGTTGGTTACCAGCATTGATCAGGTAGCAAAAAAATAATTCAAGAACATTTTGGGTGGCATAAAAAATGACACATAATCTTTTCCTGAATTTTGCCTTTGTCTTGTCACTGTTGAGTATTGTCAGAACAAAAATAAAATGGTAGTTTAGCATTTTCTTTAATGATGATGTTCAAGTTTAAGAAATAGAAGGGAGGGTTCCTTTTTTTGTTCTATTATTTTTTTCCCTTGTTACTGAAGAGGGATAACATAGAGGAAAAGAAAAGGAAGGATGTGACAGAATTGACACATACATACAAATACACACAAAAGAGGGCTACTAAGGAGGGTAATTTTTTTCCCCTGTCAATTCTTTGCTTTAAAAGGATGGGTACAAATATCCTTCTATTTTCTGGGAAGGTGTATGTATATATGTGTGTGTGTGTTCAAGTCACCTATGTGGTAAAATTAAAAATAGCTGTGGAAGAATGGAAAACATTTCTAATTTTATTAGAAATGTAACATGAATGATCTTTATTCTCAAATGAATAATAAATTAAATGCTCTGAGTTAATAGAAAATGTGCTGAATATCTCCATCAGAGAATCTTCCATCAGAGAACTAAATATGGCATAAGGACCACCAACATCACTCTAGAAAGTGTGATAAGCAAATGATATTCAGGAAGTAGGGAAAACAGGAGCAATAGCTAAAAATTTGTAGAGATATTCAACCATTTCCCATAACGGTGTTTATTTTTCCTGCTTTGGTCAGACATATTCTCAAGCTATAAGAGAACTACATTGTCAGATCATGAAGAAAACACATCTCCAAAGGAGTGCAGGGAAATGTGTGATTAAAAAGAACATCAAATCAAATGATTTCTAGAGACTGTATCAGTTTTAATACATCATTACTCTGCTTTGCTTCTGCATCTGGACATGTGACTGGAAGTAAAAGTCCCCTGCAACCTCACCTAACATCAGGATTAGCCCTGTTATTGACAGGGTGACCTCCTGAGGTTTATTCCAACCCAAATTGTTCCATGAGACTAGAAACTCCTGATACCTTCAGTGTTTCTAGGATGCATAAGAATGTCAAAGAAGATGTTGTGACAGACTTTAGCAAGAACCATCAATCTGATATGAAGGCCAAAGGGACTTGATTGGCATGTACAGTCTTGTCTGAAACTTGTGCTGCTGCAAAGCCACTAATTAAAATAAAAGCAGCATGTATTTGCTACATCTTATTTTAATGTAGGCACATTATTTGTCTTTTGATCTCTAGACTTCTTTCTGTTCAGAGACTAATGGTGATAACTGTCGACTGGTCTAGCAAACCAAGTCACTTCTTAGAGAAGCATGTGGTGTGATCTTTTACAGTAATGGTCCAGATTGACATGCAGCTGTAAAACACAATGTGAGAGAGCTCAGTCGACAGTTCTAGAGCATAAAGGGGGCATTTGTATCTTTGCTCTCTATTATTCACAGTGCAATAGTTTGTAGTACTCCAAGGCAGGGACTAGAGCCCAGTTGTGTTAGATTTCTGACATTTTTGAGGACATTACTGTTTTTACATCCAAACTCACAAAGAAAGTATTTTTCATTATTAGTAAAACATAAAAATATGTCTGATATATGCTTAATCCTCAAAAAAAAAAGGTCACCAAAATAATGTCACCTTACAGAACATATTCACAACTGTGGAAAGCTTCAAACTCTGTACTAAAGAAGTTTTGAATTAAAATGTCCATTTTTTTAATACTGAAACTTTTCTTTTTAATTGATTGTATATAGATGAATTTTTTATCCAGAGAATGTAAAAGAAAGATGTTTTGACTTTTCTCTTTCATTCCAATAATGTTGAAACATTATCTTTCTTTTAAAGGAAAAATATTTTAATAAAAGGAAACAAATAAACATGAATTTCCAATATTTATTTTTGATTTCTTTAAAAAACATTAGTGATAATCCCACATGATATAGATTTTATTTTACGACAATAAGTAAATATAATTACTATGTGGATATACATATAAAGATACTCCAAGTGCATAAAACTAAATATATTTGAAAGTAGAAAAATAGATCATTTATCCAGCTGAAAAAAAAGTATTTGACTATGTGGAAATAAAATGTTTCCTCATTATAAAACAACATCAGCAACAACAACAAGCACATTCCCCATCCTGCACAAACCCAACCTTTTGTTCTAAACAGATTGCTTTACACATTTTTTCCTCTAATTTCCACTTTAGTGGAAAACGTCCTCATTCATCTCAGTAAATTCCTAAAAAGATCTTGGGATATACTATAAATGTCCCCATGATTAAGTAACTGCTCATCAGATTATGTGAAAGGGAGGCGGATGATTGCATTGTGATACTCTGATTAATCTGCTGTGTGCAAGGGTTCATTGCAGCACAGCCCTCGGCTGCCAGCAGCTTTTACTGCACTGCTGGGATGGTGCTGCGTCCAATGATTTTTGCAGAGCTGTCATATTCAGATGCCCATGCTGTACGTCTGTAAAAATCCTTAAGTACTGTAGCGAGATGGTTTTCTCTGTGTTGCTATCATGAATTATGATGTTACCCATAATAATAGATCTTAATTTAGTGAGAACCCATTCTGGTAAACTTTGACTGCATTAGCTCTACTTCTACACTGAGGGAAGCCAGCTTAGTCTCCCATGGGACTATTGTGCTGGATCTACACTAGGTCTTGTCCAGTTTCTTATGTATTTTTCTGAAACTGATGGAATTGTAAAGGGAGAGAATGATCAGAGAGAATCAGACTCACAGGCACTCTTCATGAAAGTGAAACAATGTTTAACTTTTCAGACAGTGGCACTTATAGTTCATTAAATTAATGTCCATTTTCAAAATATCTGGATGGATATGATCTTGGATTTCCATTTGCCTGAATTATAAATGACAGCTCTGAAATAAGGGCAGAAACCTTTATCCATATGATAGTAGGCAAGTTTCAGTTGACAAATTTTGGGAGAAAGCTATATTGATTCACAATTGTGAAGTTTTATTGTGAAACAAAAAAAGAAATGGGTCTGAAAGCTTGTGAGGATTAGCAGGAAGGAAAAACAGAACCCACACTGACTGCATACAACATGTTCTGAGTAATAAACAACACTGTTATTAGCAAATATAAAGCCTGTGATAAACAACGCCATGATGTTTCATTCACTCTAATAGGCAGGAACAGATAATTGGGACAAATAAAGTACTGAAAACTGTCTCTAACCACCTTTCTGAGCTGCTCTTGGAACAAGTGAATCAGGTCCTGAAGTGTTGCAAAACTCAGCAGTAGCTCTGGAAACCACGTTTTGTGTTTCACTAAAGGAGTATGTTCCCGTTGCTAATGGAAAACAACAGAAGCTCAAGATGATGTCTTGAATTGTCAGATTTTTTTTTTTTTTTTTTTTTTTTTTAAAGTGGTAATGAGGAGGCAAGGAGACAATTCCACACATTCATCAACGTGTTTGCAGAACTCTTTGGAATATATTTCTCATTGAAGTCTCAAAAATTTCTAACTATGGGCGCTTTTAAACTAAACTAAAGTTATCTGTTTTATCTTTCAACACTCCTGTCCCTCTGCCCCCACATAGCAGTTTGGGCATGGAACAGGCAATTCTATTTTATTTTCATCCCATCTGTCCTTATATTTTTTTTCCTTCTTTTTATTTTTTTTCCCCAGGTTTTTTTCCATCATTATTGGAGAATCAGCTAGAGATTTGCCTGGCACTAAGGATGCTAAGGGAAATGCTGGAGTTTTTGTGCATGGGCTATCCTCAGACAGCAGGGGGGGCTTTGTCATGTCAGCCATATTTTAAAGTTATGATAACATTAATCTTGACATTGAATCATAATTACTCCTCACCTGGGGTTTGATGTACCCAGAATTGCCACTTGCTGCTGTGAGCAAGTGTTTCACATTAGCCATGATATAAACCCAGGTAACACTCAAAGTGGGAGAATAGGAGAAATGGGTCTTGGCAATTTGCTAAAGCTTTTTATGTAGTCTTAATAATGTAAAATGCCAGCCTAGATTTCAGTAAACTGCACACTCTGAAATGCTGCTGCTACAAATGCAGTGGTCAGGCAGCAATGGCTGACTTTCAGATCAAATAGGTAGCAACACTTTGTAACTTTGAAATGAAAGAAAATCTTTTTCTGCTGCACTGATAACTCAGATCAAGTGATAAAAACTGTACTCTGAGCAACGAATTTTGCATGCATGTGAAATATATTTTGTCACTCTTCATTCATGCACTGTCTTAACTTTCATTCAACAGTTGTGCCAGTTTTGTTTTAACAAAGATTCCAAACATTCCTGCTGGATAAGCACAGCCATGAAAGATCGTGAACTGAGGCAGGGAGATACTAACAAAGTCAGTGTGCATGGGCAAGGGTAGGTAAAAAAGCTGGGTTTTTGAACTGCGTGAGGTGACTGCAAACTTCTATTCACTGCAAAGTTCCTCTGTGACTTTTAGCACTAAGTGGTGACGCTTTAGCATGTTTCACCTAAATTTAAGTATTAAAGTCATACATGAGGAACACCCACATTTGAAAACTTGTTCTCTCTAGGTTTATTCTGCAGTCAATTGACAAAGATGGAGAACTCAAAAGAGTGATTCAGATTACAGGTGGCATTATTCTCCCTCTATCAGGAGCTTAAGTGACTAAACGTGTCAGCTAAACACCTGGGCTTAGAGCAATGCATCAAAGACTTAGGGCCCAATGGGATATAAGGACTTGAGTATCTAATCTAGGACTTACACAAAATGTACAGTAAGCACTTAAACTGTCATCCTTAGCTGACCCCTAACGTCTGAGGAGCTTAAAATCGTTTGCCACCTGACTTCTTAAGTTTAAAGTTCCCCAGGTACCTATAACTGTATTAAGGTTTGGCAGGGATGAGCAGCCTAACTCACACCTAATATTGATTACAATGCAGCAACTAGGCTTTCTTCTGCCCAAGTCTCCTGGGACATCCAATTCTAGAAGACAATCTTAAAAAGGCCTAATAAGCACTTACAGTAATAGAGATATCTATGTACTGCAGAGGTTTCCACCTCCGTTTTCAAGCAGATTAACGATTGTCATCTTTTCTTTAAATTAACATCTTAGTAGTTTGAGCACTTTGCAAAGATGTGAGAGATGTGTTCAATTCCACACTTTAATGGGGCTCAAACATTTCTCCATAAAGTATATGCCAAACATCATGATGTATGCTATCACACCTGGAGGCAAAAGATAGAGAACACTGATTTTCATTCTTTCTGCTGAAGCTATATTATTTAATAATCTGGATTTTGGTGGTGGTGGATGAACAGAGAGATATAGAATAAAGAGGCAAAAGGAAAAATGTAATAGTTAAGTCACTTGGTGGAGACAGAGATAAACCACCTTGCACATACTGTGCAGGCACAGTGCATATTCCAACTGTCTATAAATTAACATATATATGCTGTTAGTTTATCCTGCAATACTTTTTTGCATGCTGGTATCTGAAGGATCTCAGAATTGAATCACATACCCAGTAAGAGAAATCTCTGAATACTATGTGTTCTGTTCAGAAGCTTGAGCTGCACACTTAAGCTTGTTATTTGATACATAAGATGGCTGAAAACATACTTTTGGTTCTTGTGTCCAAACTCTGAATCGCCAGCTGAAATGAAATGTCATATTCATACCCAATAGAGAAGAAAAGTTGCCTGAAAATATATACCTTGTTTAGATGCCAACAAATAAGTATTAGAAAGCCTAAGAGAGATCGAGTTTTAGGTACACATCATTATCATATTTGTGACCCTTAAAGACATCTAAATCTTCAGAGTTGTTTTGCTGACCTTACATCTCTTCACGTCTGCCATAAGACTCCATGTGTTTAAAGGGAAAACTCTAGTTCTGTTAACCTGGATGAATCAATAGTCTGGGTCCACTCTCACCTGGACATACGCTCACACCAGACTCCTCAATATTGGCTTAGGAGTGAATGAGTATAAACTGATGAGTTATTTCCATGGCTAGAAACATCCTCCTGTATTACTTTAAAGGAACATTGCTGGAATGTGGACAAAGGTCCTATTGGTATTAACAGAAATCCAGTGTTAGCATACACATGCACTAAAACCATAGATACACACGTTAGGTTTCACATGCACACACACGTGTGTGTATAGCCACACATACACACGCATACACAATTTGTTAAGCTGCCCTTGCATTGCTTTTTCTACTTTTTAAACATAGATTTAAAAATCACTCCTGAAGTGGTTTTGATTTTAGACCTTCCTTAGTAACCAGGTTGTAACCGAGGAAGTGGTCATCTTCCCAGTATTCCATGTGATTTTTTATGTAAACCAGGGTATAAATAAGAAGGGGGAGAAGCCTCTTTGTCTGTTTCCTTTCCAGTGGATCTGGGAGCAGGTTCTCTGCTATCGGCTCTGCTCGTGTGGAGGAGTGAGGCCCAGTGAGACCTTGTGGACTTTGGGAAGCAGAGAGTATCGGCGGTCGCTTGGTGCAATTCTGCGATCTTGAGGAGAGTAGTAAGATTTTCTTTTGTTAGTTCTTTATTGGTTGCTCCTGGGTTTTTATTGTGTATATCTATTTTGGTTTTTTTTTTTCCCTCTCCCTTTTCACTTCAGGGCAGGGGGAGGTGTTCAGGGTCCCTTCTTCCGTGTACATAGTATTCTAGTTGTATATAAGTGCAAATACATGTGCATATTTTTGTACAGCTTTGATCTACTCATTTCGGCGTTTCAGTAGCTTCTCCCTTCTCCCTTTCCCTTGTGTTCATAGAGGGGGTGAGGGGAGGAGAGGCTGCAAACTGTAAGGTTTGAGCATTCAGCGGGAAAGTCAGATCCAAACCGTTACGACTCTATTTAGGAAAACTGGTAAGTCGAACTAAGGAAATCTTGGACCTTAAATGTTCACTGGTAAACCCCAGTGATAATCTGTAGTAACTCTCTGAGATATTTGCACTTGTCTTATGCATTGCAGAGAAGGATAAATTCAGTAAGGGCTTGTGAGGTATCACGTCTATATAATATATAATTAAAAAGAACAGAAATCCCTGAGAAAATTGACATGATTTTTCAAGATTTCTCTGATTACTTTATTGACCAATCTCACTCTGTTTATTTAAAATCACAGACACATAGAATTATAGAATATGCTGAGTTGGAAGGGACCCATCAGTATCATCAACTCCTGGCCCTGCACAGGACATCCCAAGAATCCCCCCATGTGCCAGAGAGTGTTGTCTAAACACTTCTTGAACTCAGTCAGAAGTGTTTGATAAAACCCTTTCTGTGTCTGTTTAATTTTGCCAAGTTTTGACAGAAAGACATATTTCACAGAGCCCATATAGCAATATTTGAGCAAAATGAGCACAAAATATACAAAAATCATGCATTATACAGTTGACTTCCTGGAGAGAGAGAAATTGCAAACCATAAAAGGAAGAGAAGAATTGGACTCATGGATTTTTCCATGCCTATGTGAGGCATGGCAGTATAGACAAAGTCAAGTTAAATGTTTTGCTGGGAAATAATTTGATCCTTCTCGGTTTAACACCACCACTCATTAGATTCTTTGCTGCAAAATATTGCTTGTTTATTTTGTTTTGTTTTGTAAATGTCACACTTAAAGAAGATACGAACGTCTCAGAACACATTCATGCAATGTGCTTGTATTTTAAAAAGCGTTTCAAAGTTTTCAAACCCTAAAGTCAACCAAAGTAGTAACCTTGCAGGAGGACTAGGATCTACAGACAAGGTCCCCATCTTTCTTATTTTTGTCTCAGATCTGCACCATTACACTGCATCACACCAACCATTGCATTATCTTCCCTGAATTTGCCATGAATTCCCTCAAGCAATGGAAAGGATGGATAACAGTAAACCTTTGTATTGAAATGTATGCCCCACCGCATTACCTTAACCAGATCTTTCAGATGGCCCTTCTATTCTGTTTCCGTTATATAAAAACTTCAAAAGCACAGAGTTACATTTCTTCACAAATTGGGTGAGATGTAGAATTACTGTGATGGCAGCTGAGCCACTAGAGATTGTCATACTTGTCTCAGTCAATATGAAATGCCACTCTCTCACGCATATATACTCAACTTACAGTCACAGGAGAATGAAAGAACTAAAAGCAATAGCCACATGCATATCTTGTGACTGTTTGCTTATGAAAAATCTCCAAGACTATTCAGCAGAAACACAAATATTGGACATTTGTTATATATAGTTAACAGTAAGATACAGAAATATGCTGAAGCAAGCAAAGGAAATTTATCAACTAATTTAAGGCTTCATACCTAAAAAAAAGTTCCCGCTTTTTTGTCATTTTCCTTTTTGTGTTTATTATTCAAAATCTGCATAACAAGAACAGATTAGTACAGTTCTTGTTTCTAAAACTGCTGAAACAATTCTTTTATTCTTTCGAAATATTTTTGCCTTGTAATTTCAAATAGAAATGTTTTTTATTATTAAACAGAAAGTAAAGTTCCATATAAATGTTTGAACTGGATTTTACTAGTACATGTTTGGTAGCAAATGTATCCTCTCTGCCTTTGCTGAAGACTAATCCTATTTTACACCCCTTAACATTAAAGCAGCATCAGACCTTTTCATAACCTAAGAGTCAGCCCCATACTTTTTTTTTCTTTTCTGGACCTTGATTTAACACTTAAGTGCTAAATTTAGTGCTTAAGCACTAGTACTATAAGTATTAAGTGAAAATGAGAAAGGACTTTTCTCATATGGACAGTTTCTGAAGTAATGAAGTCACTTGAACACTAAATCTCATTGACTGTAAATTAAACAGTAATTGGAGAAAAGATGTTAAATACCTGTGAAGAAACATTGGAAAACTGACCTTACTCAGGTAAAAGTTCTAACCACTTACTCTAGGAAATCATATTCCTAATCTCAGTGGCCAAAGAAAATTAACTTAATAGAAAGAAAACTTGCCAGAGGTATACATTCTGAGTGAATTATAAGTTGGTATGTTATATTTTCACCTACGTTTGAATAGCCAGAGTGACGAGGTTACTATTTCTCTGAAAAACAAGTTTTTTCTGATTTTCATGGAAATGCTGAGAAGAGAAGCTGGTTTAGTCATCTCTAAAGTTTTTTTAATCACTCAATTTAAACTCCTGTATTCATAACTTTTAAGTCACTGTTTTTCACATGTATTAGATGAATATAAGTAGATCATCATGTATAGGACAATGATGATTTTTCCTTAAAGATTAAAAACACACAAAAAAAATCTCAGGATTAATGAACCTGAAGGGTTTTCAAAATGGAGAAGCCACAATTTCCTGCTCTTGAATTTTTTGGGGAAATTGAGAGGTTCTGTGTCCACTACATCCTAATGGCCTTATATTTTGGGTCCTAATATGAGGACTTGACACCTACACAAGGGTAGCAAGTGCCTCTCTCGTCTCCATTGCCCATATTAGCTGGGCTGTCAGACACTATAAAGAAGCTTAGACTTACAGTTCATATAACTACGAAAATTCAGGAGTCTAAAGTCCCCAGATGCTTTTTAGTTTAGCAGCAATGTCCAATTGCCCAAGAATCACAGACCGGATGAGGCTGGATGAGGCCTCTGGAGAACACTTGGTCCCTACACCTGCTCAAAGTACAGGTCAAAACCATGTTTCAAAACAGTTTCAAAGCTAAAATAAGTCCTAAAATCAGTGAATTCTTTGGAGCTGAGTACTCTTCCAGTGCCTAATATTTTAGAATAGATACCAAAGTTTTAGAAAATTAAAACAAGGGTATATTGATCTGGCCACTCCTGTCACCTATTACTAATTTATGATGCATGATAGAAAAATAAATCACATGTTATTGATTCTGGATTATGAGTGTGTTGTGTTTAATTATTTTTAGAGCATCCTTTATCTCTATTCCAACCCTCGAGAACACGAGTTGTTATTACATATTATCATCTCATCTTCAGGAATCCAGCGATCCTTAGGTTTTAAGTATGAGAATTCTCCTGATCAGGGAATAAACCAGGCACTTGAAGATCTCTTAAAAGTTGAAAAAAACATAGGTTTATCTGCAATACAACTCTTCTCCTTCACAACTGTGCCAATAATACTTCAGTGTTGGATCCAAAGAAAAATCTACCTTTTGGTTCAACATCTCGTTTTTTTCTCTATGAATGAAGATGCCCTCTTCTGACAAAGTTATTTTTCGTTACTGTCATCGCTTAACTTGTTGCATTTCAGAGCACCACACCAAAATGATAAAACATCCATCATAATTCCTAGTAAGCTGCAGCAAAGTTCATAACAACTGAAGTCTAGTTCTGCAACATAGATAGACTTCGCTGCCCTTAAAAATTTGTTTCATATTGTAGTCTGAGAAGTAAAGGTGGAAAAAAAAATAGAGTGATTATAAATGAGGTCTCTGAAGAAAAAGAAGTAGAAATATTTAATATAGATTATTATGCAAACAAGATTTTCATACCCTAAATTTTAATAAAATTAGATTTAACAAAGCTCTCCAAGGAGGTGGCCCCTAGGAGTTTATCAAGATGAGCATTAACTGAAGGGAGAAAAAAAGAGCTTAGGGCTAAATTGAATTATAGGTGAGGAGCTAAAAACCGTCACTGATGTACTGGACCAGATTTGTGTACAACTTCACTTTTTTTTAGAATAATATATAAAAAATATAAAATATAGAAGAAGAATTGGAGAAAGAGCAGGACAAAAGAAAATTAGTCTTTTGGTCCAATACAAAATATGTTTTTTATAATAAGTGAAAATAGTGGAACTCAGATAACTTCAAAGTGAAAGCAGGTGTACTGAGCTGGACAAAGTCAAATTAAGCCTGATTTTTTTAAAGGTGAAAGCCCAAGGGACTTAGGCTCCCAGATACTCATGTTGAATTTCAAATTGAGATTTTTTCCTCTTAAGCTGCCTAGATGCTTCTGAAAACATTGCTCTGGGTCAGTCTAATTCATAATTAGATTTTAAACTACTGGGTACACTGGGAAGATAAGACAAAATTCAAATTTTCTCCATCTCTGCTAGAATCCCTTCAGGACTGCTATTCAAAAAAAAGGGAACAGATATAGTACACGGTACAGTGAGCTGCAGGGGAGTTCAACTCTCCTGTTTAATGTCAAGTGGAATCAAGGGGTCATGCACTATTTGACTTCTGACCTGTCTTCCCATTCCTCTTGAGGAAAAACCACGTTCACCTCACACTGAGCCTGAGATTCCCGCTTGCTGAGCTGTGCTGGCTTTTAAGCTATTACAAAACTGGAAGGCATCTCTTGTATTTTGGCCTTGTATCTCTCTCATAGTTAAACCACAAAAATAACAGCATTACTAATAATTACACAAACACATATGATCAGTTAATGCAGCATTTAAACTTCTTACCAAAGCATGTTGTTGCTTCCCTGTTACCCTCTTATTGGTTCATCTTTTTACTAGATATCATTTCACCTGTGTGAAGGTATATTCCAGATTAGCTACTAGAGAAAGTCACAGTTCTTTTATAATTCATCATCATCATTAGCTATCATCATCATTATCAGTGACAACCCCTACTAAACTGGGATGGGGGTGGTATAGAGAACTATTTTCAGATTCTCTAAAGATGCCTCTGGTCGTTCAAGAAGCTAACATATCCCAGCATCTAAATTTCAACCATACTTTTTGAAAAGACCCATAAAGTGATTTTCAGGGCACAAGTGAAACACACATGCTCTCCTCTTATTAAAACTGAATGGCAAGTTAATAGCTGTCTCCTATTTGCAGGGGCAACTCAATTGCTTTGGTAGAGGTTTGCAAAGACTCTTACTGGCTCTGTTTGCCAGAAACTGGTCAGGTTCCTGGTGGACAAAGAACAAATTTTTTTTTCAGATATTGCCCTCTTGCCTTTCATGCTAAATGTGTTTCATGATAGATATTAGTGGTAGAAAAAGGAAAGAAAACATGAAAAGGGAAAACAAATTAAAAACTGAAGTGGATAATCTTTAACAAGTGAAGTTATTTTTGAGGGCCTTTTATGACTGCCAGTATTTCAGATTAGATATGAAGAAGAAATTCTTTTATCAAAAGGGTAGGGTAACACTAGGACAGTTTGCTGTAGCAGAATGCTTTTATCATAAGGGTAGAGTAACACTAGAACAATTTGCTGTAGCAGAATGCTCTGCCTGGAATAGGATAAAAACTCTAGGAAATCTGTCCATGGTGAATGAAGAGGGGAGCACCATAGTGCTTTTGGTGTTGAATAAAGCTGAAAACAGACTGCCTCATAAACATTCAATTAAACACATATAATCCCTTAGCCATAAACCACTGACAAAGTCTGGGGCTAAGATTGGCTCCAGCTGCACCAAGACACCTCTCTGAGAAGGAGTTTAGAAAGAAAGTGGGTACTTTCTCCACCTCATGACTCAAAGGGAGGGTTTTTTTAATAAACTTTGTTTAAACCTCCCACTCTGCCTAGTTGCCCAGACTGGTTAAAATTGCCCCATGCCTGAGAACATTGAAGGTAAAGCTGGACAGAACTCTGAGCAACCTGGTCTAGTGGAAGATGCACCTGCTAATGGCGGGGGGGTTGGACTAGATGGTCTTTAAAGGTCCTTCCGATTCAGCTCATTCCATGATTCTGTGATTCTATGGCTCTATATTCCTCTTTCTCCATTGACCATTTTTCCAAAGTTGCTTTCATGGTCTAGCTGGCAACTCTATTGGTAAATGTGGTGCATGAACCACCTTAACTGAAGAGTGATGACTGACAAATATCACTGCAAGAAATCTATGCTTGGTGGTATGCAGAGGTTACATTGTTCTGCTCTTTTCATCAAGGGTTGACAGACATACTTTTCTAGTCTAAAAACTAGGAACTGAAGATGAGTGGAAATATTTAAGATTTGATTCATCTTTCTGGTGTTGATATTACTCCCGGATGTGTTTTTATGTGTTCATATTTCTATAGATATTTCTTATAAAATGCAATTTTCTATGTATTTTTCCCTTTTGTTATATAACCCTGCATTTTATAATCCTACAGGATGAACTTCATGGTTTTTTTGTATCTACTCTCTTTGATGCAAATATCAATATGCAGTTGCCATTAAAATGCAATTTCTTTCCTGTTTAAACATAATCAATACAAGGAAAAAAAAAAGGAAGAGATGATATTTTCCCCACATATTATCATTTTTGTCCAGAGGGACAACTTTGATCATGCCATCTAATTTCTGGGTGACACATGGGACAGAGTTTCAGCCAGCCTTTTCTATTTAACACCTTTATGTTCTAGTTGTTCTAAAATATACAAGTGCATATCAGGAAAGGCAAACAGAGGCTTGATGTGAATGACAGAGAAGTTCCAGAGAAAAATATGAAAGAACATACAGTAAATCAGGCACATTCTGAATACATCAGACAGACCTCACATGCACACATTGACTCAGTGGTGCACGGATGTGGTACAGAGATCATAAGTCTTTTCTGATGAGACTTCTGTATGTTCATAAATCCTTGACAAACTACACTGCAGTGAGTGGAGCTAATGGAGTAGGGAGGTAAATTCCCTTAAGCCAACCTAGTCAATCTGCGCTCTCACTCAGATATAACTCTTCCACCCTCATATTGCAGTTTTTACAATGTAACCTGTGACAGAAATGTTGTGGAGGCCTTTATCCCCTGTCATGACTGGCTGAGGTGTCTTAAGATGGCTTTTCCATCTTAAAAAGGTTTGGAAAGGTGACTGGAAAAATCTTCCACACAAGTCTTGCATGATCTGTTAAACTACACTTACCTGATGACAAAACCTTCCAAATCTATGACTGCAGAAGTAGCTTAACAGTTTAGGAACTATAATTCCAGTATTGAATGCTACATCAAAATTTACCACTGATCATGAGCACACATGATTCAGGACAACAAACATCCTTCTTCTGTCTCAGTAAAAGCTATGTCTTTTTACACCACCTTGCTTTTTCTTCACCTAGACACAAAGACATACCCATATACAATTTCCATTCTGATAAAAGAAAATTACAGCTTTGCCCCACCACACCAAGGTGAACTACTTGAAAATAGTGTGATTATAAATGAACGTTGAATTTTATTGATGAGAAGTCATCATGAGTATTTTTAGTGTGGAAATCATCTAACAGCCCCAGAGAGAGAAGAAAGGTAACAATCTTAACAGACAAGAACTGCATATTTTTATATTGATGTTATAGATGGCCTTGAGATTTAGGCATTAATAATTTCTGTGGATTCTAGCAAAGTTCAATTTTAAATCCCTTGCACCCACTTTCCCCCTGGAATTCTGGATTCATGTCAGATCAACTCTTAAAAGAAACATTACTGTCTATATTATTTAACGTTTTAAGAATCCGTGAGAGAAATAAGTGATCAGTTAATACCTGAAACCCAGAAAGCATGAATTAACCACAGCACAGATTCTAACACTTATTTCACATTGCTTCCCTTGAAGAATGGAAGCTGGCAAAACCAGAGAGCTGGATTTAATGCTGTATTTGCTACAGATGCCTTATTAGACCTCATGTAAGTTACACTGGGCACAGTTCAGATGGTTAACTTGATTGTGACTACTTGACTTGATTGATAATGCAGGAAGCCGGGGTCTGCCACACACAGATAATAGATGCTCTGAGTTACAGGGTTAGCTTGAATTTGGACTTCAGAGAAGTAGCAGAGCCTAATTTAGGCATCTGTACTTAGCAATTCTGAATACATTTCTTAATCTTTCTAAATTTCCGTGTCTGGAGGGGAGGGGAGGGGAGACCGTGCTTTTTTTACTCACTTTTAACACTCTCCATTGTATGCAATTATCTATTCTAGGTTTGGTAGCAATGTGAGTTTTCTTATTTGCAGATTCAGCTTGCTTACCATAACGTATTTTTGGCATGAGTTTCTACATAAAGGCAACCAAAGATCTTCATAGAAGACAGGGGAATATCATTTGGGGGAACAGCTCATGACAAAGGCACTGGGAAATTCAGTGTTCACCTATATTGGCATGCAGTGGGCAAAGAAAATAGATTCTGCTATACAAGTAGTTATGACTGCACTGTGGAAAACTTCCTCCAAATAGATGCAAGGTGTGGGATTCATTTATAATGAACACATCTACATTGAATTAGCCACACTAAACTCCTCTACGAGGAGGAATAAACAATTCATCTGATCTCTCCTGGTTATGATGTTTAGGATAAGACTTCACAGTAAAAGGATCTATTTTCTCACACTGCATTTTCTGAATTTTTGCTACTGTATGAGAACGGGTGTGATTAGCTCGGACACAGACCTTTACTTTGTAGAGATGTATAGCTAGAGAGATGAAACTTTCTTCAAGAATCAGAAAAGTATGACCCCAAAAATGCAGAAATAAGAAGAGATAAATACATGTAGGGTTCTTTTAGAAAATAGAAGTAAGGCAGTTTTTGAAGTTCAGTGGCCTGCATCTATCCTCTGAGATTTTGTTTATACATTTGCACACATATATTGTCCATCATAACAGGTGGTGTTCCTTAAAATTCCATGCCTTTGCATACATAGAAGCTATTTCTTTATGGTGGGATTGTGATGACTAGGGCAGCTATATCATACAAAAGTGCATTGAAATTTACATTTGGGTTTATTTCCATTGTATCTATGCTTATGTTAATTTTAGGCACTTCTGATAGCCCTAGAAGCAATTTATACAATTAAAATAATAAAACATTTGGCCCCTTTGCTGAATTTCAGTACCCTGAAGAATGGGAAACCCATCAAACGCTCAGATTCCTTGTTGTCGCAGCTGCAGAAATTATCACTTGAAGCAAAAAGAGAAGCCTGTAAAAAATGGGAAGACAGATACAAATGATATCTTGAGACTTATTAGTGTTCTTGGGGAATCAACACTCAACCAGAAAGTAAAGCAAAAATAAGCAATAATAGTAATAAATATCTAAACACTTACCATCTTAGAGGAGAGAACTATCTTTCTTTTGTTTCCCAGCTCATGATAAATGGTGTTTAACACTGTGCATATATGTCACTTTTTGTTGCATTTTAATCTGGTAATTAGTTTTTCCATGAATCAAATACTTTTTAAGGCGATCAAACTGAAATAGCACTTAGCTTAATTCTGATGAGGCTGAAGCTATGCTTCATTTGACCAAGGGTGTTTAAGAGTTGAACAATAATGTGTAATACAGAAAGTCTTTAGCAGCAACCTTTTCCATTCTAACTAGTGCATAATATTGGTTTTGCAATCATTTAGTAATTATATAAGGAGGACATATTTATTACGAATTATTGATTTTATAATTACTGCTGCTGGTGTTCACATTATTACAAAATGAAAATCTTTTAATATACAATGTTCTTCACCCTCAGTTGGCAAGCAGATAGTGCAATGCAATTTACTGAGTAGCCAACAGTAGATTTTTATCGGCACTTTTTTTGCCAACTACCTAAGTGGCTTGCTTTCTGAAAAAAATATTGCTAATGGCACTTAAACCAAGAAGAATATTCAATCTCTCAAGGTCATTCCTGGAAGATTATTATAGTCAGTCAACAAAGAAAGAGAGAGAGAGAGACAGAGAGAAAAATTTGTTTAATTGTTGAGTTATTGGACTGCTAATATCACCACTATAGGTGATAGCTTTAAATTTGCTGTAAGCTAAATAGAAATAAAAGGGCGCTATCATACACTGGATCATGAGACATGAAGATATATCTCTTACGAAATTGATTTTTCCATGTGGGCAGGCTGCCTGCTCAGTGCAGCTAACCTGCCTGTAGAACTGCAGGGAAAAGTTATATTTGGGGCTAGTGTATAATTGTCAATATGTTTTATATTCTTGAGCAAGGGATTTTTCTTCAAGACATGTACAAAAGAGATCGTCCAGGTTCACCATTTGATTGGGTCTGCAGCTGGTCACTAATAGCTGTTGCTAAGAAACTGTCACCTCAAACAAAGAGGAGTTCTGCACAATCAGAAATCTTTGGAAATAGGGCTTTCCATTACTGACATCAGAATTTAATCCTGGATATAGAATTTAGACCTGGCAGGTGCAGAGAAGTGGAGGCAAGTACTTTCCACAACTTTCTCTGCACTTGCCAGGACTGAAACTTTGGCTGGAATTGCTCAAGACTGAATCTCTATTTCTCACAGACACCCATGCAAAGACACAAACACACAGAACATACACACAAACTCAAACATATATGTGAAGGTTCAACAGGGGGCCCAAGGTTGGATGTGAGTCTGAATTTTTTTGCTTGATTGCTTTCCCCTCAATAAAGTGATTTTATCAGGATAAAGTTGTGATGTAATCTTTTTGTGAAAGAAAAAAATACTTCACACTGATATCAGTGCCTTCAATGAGATGAACTAGTGTTTCATTCCAGTATAGACTCCAGATCATCCCAGTTACACATCCTGCTAAGCGTCTCACCACTTTTTGTATGCACATATGAGAACACAGAAAGGAAGTAAAAAGACTGAGACTGGGATCTTTGAAAAAACAGAGAGAAGCTGCTTCTCTAAGACAGACCTGAAATGGTCTGGCAAAGACCAGACCTCTGAGTTTACCACAGTATGAATACACATACAATAAACATAAACAGAGGGAGCAGAAATTCACACTAAGTTCTTCACAGGCTTTTGACTCCTCAAGATGGAGGGGAAATCCTTAGACATACCGATATAGGGAAATATTATATTTTCATTTTTTTAAAGAAAGCAAGAAATATCAAATACATTAAGCTTGTACTGTTCCATTAAATAAAACAACACAAACATAGACAGACTAGAAATTGCACTGATAAACTTTGTTTTTGTAAGAGGATACTTTACTTAAAATTATAAATAGGTTGCTGTATTGGTGTACCTGAAATCTAAAAAAATATTGCAAAAGTAACATTTTTGTCACTGATTAGGACTCAATTTTTTAAATTCGAATATTTTAAGCTTTGTCTAGAATATTTCCAGGTTGAGACAACATTGTTTTAGCATATTCCAGGTAATTGTGACTATAGCTAAAATGAAAGAGCCAAGAGCATGTCTGAACATCTTTCTTTTCCACAGAAAGAGGACATCAGCATGTAACACTTCACCTTGCTCCCACTCACCCCAGATTTTAGTTTCCAAAAAGAAGAAAGTGAGCTATGGAATTTCTAACCAGGTCCAGGTGAGTGAGAAGCACTCTGGGATTGCTTTGCTTTTACTGTGTGAAAATCTGGTGTTATAAACAATTGCAGGAGTATATGCAATGTATCATAATGATTGTGATATGCTGGCCATGGCAAGTTTCACAACTGGGTGTGCTTCATCATGAAAATGCCTGAGCGGTGCAATGTAAGGATCAATCAATCTTGGCTTGGTATCGAGACAAACTGTATGGTTTAATGAGTCTTTTCTGTCTCATGGTAAGAGGAGATCAATCAATGAAGAAAATCAGATCAGTGATTTAAAAATAATGTTTTTTTCACTGTTTATACCCAGCAATTTTAAACTTTGAAAAGTCTGTGAGTTATTGGAACAATAACAAGGAAAAATAAACCTGTTACCCTGATTTTTTTTTCCAAATAAATAGTAAGCAAGCAAACAGGACTTTCTCACAGTGTTATCCTCTACATAACTTTTTGAAATGTGTAAAAAAGTACAGTCTTAAGCGTATGATTAACTCGAAATTTAATACAGCCTTTCACAAAATATCTTTAATAAAACATTACAGATAAGATTCACTGTCTGAAGTGTCTCCTGCTTTCTCTGCAGCCTTTTCCTCTCTCCACTGATAATACAATAAGTTGAAGATGATAAATTTTCATATATAACAACTTGAAAACCCAAAGAGGACTGAGTCTGAGCTGTGGATGTTCAGTGATGTGGGGGCACAACCATGACAACTCATTTAGTTTGCAGTAACTTGGATATTTAGAAAAAAATGTGATTAACACACCTGCAGAAAACATCTTGCATCAAAACTTCATTAATATATCTAGCTTGGTTGAATAATATTACATAATTTTCAGAAACCAGTAACCAGGACCAAAATATTTAAAGTGCAAAAGGAAATTCAATTTCCCTAAATCTAGACTACCAAAAAATATCAGTTTGATCTATGTTTTTAGTGTCAGTTTATAGTCAACTGAGATGAAGAGTTTGTTTCAGTGTGGGTTTCCTCTTACTCTGTCTAGGCACATGACGTAGGAGGAGGTGATATGTCCACTGGACTTACCCAGCTCTCTTTGTTGATGAAGATGGGGAGACCAGGTGCCAGATTCAGGTTACATACATGATTTTAGATTGATTACTCTGAGTTCTCAAACCTGAGAGTCATACACACAGTATGCTCCAATGAAATCTTTTTACATTATTAATATTATAATATTACTCAGTATAATCATTACATTGGCTGAAATACACAAATGGGGTTTTGGATTGCCTGTCCAGTATTATATGTAAGAAACTTGGAGTTGTCTAGGGAAAATGTCCTGGAAATGTCAAACTGCGTGGCATTTCAAAATCAAAATATGCAGATTTCAAATCTACAGAAAAATTTTGTTTTGCATATTCTTTATAATCTACTCCTCTTAGGTAGTTCAGGCTAGGAGTGCCAGTCAAGGATAAATTCCTTGCTCTGTCTGTAATAATAGGAAAAAAAAATAAGAAAAAAAAATGCCTCAGAGATGTTACAGTTTATGTAAAAGATAAGAAACACCAGGACTTACAGGCAAATGAAAACTGGGCATCTGATTTGCTTTCAGATCTTGAATTTTACTGGATATTTAGGAACATTTTAATTAAATAAGGTGAAAGCAGCCCTCCTGTCTTAAGGTGACCAGTTATGACTCTCATGAAATCCTTTATGCCTTTTTTTTCCGTTGAAAATGTCAAGGAGTGCAATAATAACAATTAATGATGATGACTGTTGCTTCAAAGCCAAAGACTGTGAGTTTAATAGGTTCATAAGTCCATTCCTCTCTGTGGAAGTTGATTTGTGACATCCTGTCACAGATCTGTCAGGCATTTTGTTAGTGGTGGTGCAGAAATATTTTATTTTATTTATTTCCAAAAAAAAGAAAAAAAAAACGAAAATAAACCACCATTTTAAATATTCTTCAGCATTTAGAGGTAGGGAGTTGTTTGGTTTTTTTTTTAAATTTGGTGCAAATATACTTGAACACAAAAATGCAGTATGCCTCGTAAGAGAGATTAGAAAATATATACATTGCAGTAAAAAATATTTTTCCGTAGAATGCAGGTGAACACAACTGAATTCCACTGGAAAGATTAGAAACTTATGGAAGTTGACATGAAATTCAGAGAATGCTTCAATATTTTTTTTGTTAGTTTGCTTCAATGCCAGCTGATCAGGTATCTGTCCATCTGCAAAGCTATTTTCATGTCATCAGCTGTCTTTCACTTATAAAAAATTTACAATTTTTTGTGTAGCTTCTGATTTAACAAAGACCCTTGGAAGTAATCGCATAAGGGATGCTGGGCTGAGACAACTTGCAAACTTCTTATAGGCTCAACTGTTAAAGAGAAGGAATAATTACTATCTGTCAGAACAAAGACAGCTAAGTATTTTTAAGTGGTTTTGGTTTATTTTTGGCTCATGCTTTTTGATTTTTTTCTTTTTCAAGAGAGCTAAACTAAACATCTTCCTCTAGTTAATCTTGTACACTACCTCTTCGGAAAGCAAAGCCAACCATATTTAAAGGCTGATTCATCTCTTCTGATGGTTACAAGTCAGATGCCCTTTATTCTCCAAAAGTTACAAAGGAAGCAAAGAAGACTGACAGGAATCATCATAATTCACTTGTAATATTGAGATGAAATGGATTTCTGTTTCTACAAGTACTTCCTAATTTAATGGAAATAATACAAACCGAAAATAATTCAAACCCACTAGTTTAGCAATCTGGAAATCAGTATGATTTCAGAGTTTCTGTTTAAACAGAGTTTTCAGAGGTTTCTTTACTTTTAAGTCTAAAAGTAAACACTTGATTAATTCTTCAGTTTTATCTAAGCAAAATATTTCAGCTGGTGCAAATAAAATCAATACAGGCAGCAATAACAACAATAATCACACAATGATGTTGATACACTTTTAATTTTACTTTTATATATATGTATATATACACATATACATAGACATACATATGTATATATACACACATATACATACATATATATGAATCTTTACTCTATATGGCAAGACCACAAACTTCTCTATTTTTTTCTCAAATGGGATTATGATTTATACCCTTTTTATCATTACATTTCTATAAAGGAAGGATTTTTATCTTTCACAGGATCAGATAAGAAATTAAATATCATGGAATAAAGCCTGCATTCTTCTAGACACTAAATCACGAGTTATTTGAAAGCAGTTCTTTCTGTCATTTACTTTCACTTCACTTAATTGAAATGGCAAATAAAGCTTTACACTGTTCCATGTCACCACTATAATGCTTGTGGCTTCTCAGAGAATGCACATGCTGTCTTTTCTCATTAGCTACCTGCTTTTCATCAACTACTTCATGGCAGAAGAATCACTCCTGAACATTTATAGGGGTCTTATATTTTGAAGTGAGAAGATATAGTTGGTTTTATTTAGTTTAGCCTTCACAGCACAGAATACAGGATTTTTAATTCCTGCTTCAAGTCAATAACAGTGCTTTGAAGAGAATAATCTTTTAGAGAACAACAAATTCCAATCTTGTTAAAAAATTTCCAGCAATGGAGAGTCAAATATAAGTATTGTCATTCTAACAGTTAATTACTCTCACCACAAAAATGTAATGTGCCTACTCTTAATTGACACTCACTTTTTCTTTTCTCTTGTCCACTAAATTATTATCTTTATTTTTATATTTTACTGTTGTATTTCCCCACTTTGTAAATGTGACAAACATGCTTTGCTCCTAATTACATTCCTTGTTATTAACCACACTGAAAAGACACACTAGGCTTAGACACAAAACCTATTATTGCATGTCAGCTGATCTCTGCTGTCTGCTCCATTGTGTACGATAAATCTGGGTTGAACATAAGATAAGCTGAGTTTGCTTAGCCTGCTTTTCACTGAGCTAAACTAATTTGAACAGCCTTGATTTTCTGCAGGGTAGACTACTCCTTTGGATAGTTCTCATGAATCAACTGACTTGTTATGTGTGATGCTGGTGTAACTTGTTCATGTATCTGAGTCTAATGATATCCTTATCCATAGATTATTGGAGGCAGAGAGCACTGTGTATCACTGGCGTGTATTCTTCATTATTTATCATTACTTTAGCTTTTGTATCAACTCCAAGCTTTACTGGTAGTGTTTTCATGTTTTCTTCCACCTTGTTCATAAAATGTTTACTAGCATAAACTCAAAAATCAATCTGATTTTTGATCGAGGGAGGCTGATTGAGGGAGGCCTCAGCCAAAAAACACCTTATTAGTGTTAACTCCCAATTTACAATTACACTGTGGGGCATAGTTATCAACCATTTCTCTAGCAATTCAATGCAATTGGCAAAACAATGGGGGTTTAATTTTTTTTTTTTTTTAGTTTCTGGTATACAAGTCAACTTCTTTGAAGAAGTTACAGTATTATTCAGCATTATTATCTTATCAGATTGAATCAGTCCTCTCATCAAATCATTGACATGAGTTGGTTTGAAGAGATTCATTTCCAACCTGTGCACATTTACTGCCATTAATACGTTACTTTCCTTTAATTCATTGTTAATTCAGGCTTCTCTCAAATGGTCCATCATTTTGCTTTGAATATAAATGAAACTTGTAATTGCTTGGATTATCCTATTTATTCTTTGTTTAAAAAGTTTGTTAGTATGCATTTTCTTATTACATTTCTGGCATGTCCTGAAGTTTTAAACACTGGATTAAATCTACTTTAATGGTTTGGTTAGCTCCTGAGACAGCTCTTTGAAATTCTTAAATACAAGATTGCTGAGTCCTAATGATTTAAAAGGGATTCTTATGTGAACCTGAAAGAATCTGAATGAAAAGCATTTCATCATGATGTGAGAAACAAGTGCTGGGGAGAACTCTTCACTGATTATTTCTTGGTTTTCTATTAACTACCATCCCAGTCACATCCTGCTGTCACATGCAATATATATACTATTTTGAACACATTGCTATACACTTTGAAATGGTAATTGTTCAGATGACTTTGTGTTAGCAGTTACAAACCAAGGTGTCTTCGCTGGAAAAATTTACGTTTCATGTGAGCTATATAAGTGAGTTACAATATTCCCTGGAGAAGAAGGATGTAGTAATGGCTCCTAGGTCTTTGATAATTAACAGAAAAAATCAGATCAAGAGGTAGTCCCAGCAGAATCTAACCTGCTTCCAGAGCTGGTCTACCAGCTGTTTCCTTTAACATTGTAGAAAAGGAAAGGCAAAAATGGAGTGAAAAGATACCTGCGTTCAGGTGTCTTAGTACCATCCATGGTAACAAAGAGATCATATCATTACATCTTCAGTCACATCTGATCAAGCCACTGTAATGACATCCCCTACTGTCACTCCCATCCCTTGCTCATCACTTTTACAACTGTGGTAGTTATGCTACCTCTGTTGCTGTTTGCCATCTAGAATTACTGTTGGGGCCACTTCAATCTCTGTTGTGCTGTTAATAGTAAATTTAGCCATCTGAGTAGATTCTCATATTGGTACTTAATGGCTTCTGAACTAGTTCCCACTGCAATAGAATTGCTTTGTTGCTGTCTAAGGACATGGAGAACAAACACACATGCACACAACTTCCAGGGAGAGCAGCCAGGGATTGTTTGCAAGATCACCCTTTGTTAACCAGCCAAGGAACAATAACTCTGTAATCAACATGATATTTAGATGCTTAAGTGGTTAGAACACTTATTGGGCTAGAATAAGCCCTAACTTCTGGACTTTCACTGGAAGTTCATGGCATTTTTGTTGTCAGTTTGCAAATCTGAAGTCTTTTCTTTTAGGTAAGACATCAGATGATAATCTTTCATAGGGTCTGGGCTCAGGATGAACTTACATCCGCAATCTTGCTGCTTACTAACCTATGTTCATCAATAAAATGGAGATAATGATGCCTTCTCCACCTTCATTATCTATTTAGATCATAATCTTCATTAGACAGGGCTTGGGGAGGTTGTCCATTGGTTGTTTTTTCGATTAATTTTGTTACTCTACATATATACAGCATAACAGAACTCTGATCAGTTGAATAGGTAACCATACTCCGCTAAGAATATTAATACCATTACATGGCCTCATCATTTCTTTGTCTTCCTCTGGAGTCTGCAGTACTGTATACATGTGGAATATCTAATAAACTCCTCTCTTCTTACTTTCCCTGGGAAAGAAAATTTAAAAGTGTTTTCATTTCACTGTTTTTATGACAACAATTCTATTGGGCAATATCTGAAACCATAAACCTCATACTGGCTGAGGATATAGCAGCTGATAGGTACAGGCATGTATTCATTATGTTTTCCCCAGTGACTGCACACATGTTGAAAACCAGAAACACACCTCAGTTTTAGACAGTAAATATTATTTAAAATGGTATAGAAGTTTAATCAGTAATTTGTAAGTAATCAAATCAAGCCAATCATTCCAGGTTCTCATTTGTGTTATATATACTTGGTCCTGTGCTTCTTGACTGATGCTATACAAAAACATGCAAATGAAAACAATCAACTAAGTCTCATGTGAAATACAGGAGGGAAAAAGAAACTCTTATTTCATACTGTGTTTACCTACAGTTTTAAAAGGATTTTCTGTGTTGTGGAAATGTCTTGATTTTTTTTCCCCCCAATTAATACAGAATAACCTGCCTTAATGGTAAGCAGTGGAAAGAATTCTAGCTTTTTCAGCATTTATCAGTATGTTTGTTGATTTTTTATTATTATTTTTCCTTCCAGTCTTCGTCTCTGTGACAACTCCACTTGCTTTCAACAGCATCACATAAAACATTTCACATTACATAAACTGTGTTTCCCTCAACCATTTTCCTATATCTGAATGTAATGTCATGAATATGGCTATCTAATGGATACAGTTCTGCCTGATTTTTTGTTGGGGAACAAATTAACTCACTAGGAAGAAAAAAAAAGAGAAACATAATTAAAGTAACATGTCACTAAAGAAACATTTCACTACTGCCTTGCACTGTCAATGTTCTTCTGTAATTTCCATTGTTACTAATCTATTTTTCTATACAGGTCTGTCTTTAGTTCTCCTAGAAACACATGAACCAGCTGACCAGGTTTAATTTAAGCTGACAGGGAGGTAGTCAGCTCAAAGATACCTATTTCCTATAAGTCTCATGAGGGGAAAAAAGAAAAAGAAATAAAAAGTGAAAATAACTGTTCAAGGAAAGAATTGTACACTACTGGTGGCCATGAGGAGATTAATAGCAGGCACTTGGCCCTTATTTACACATCAATACATCCATGTGGAAACACACTAACAGCAACAAGGGAATTAAATTTAATAATGCTTTTTTTGTTTATATGTTTTTTGTTGATCCTGCCTTGAGACAAGGGCTTTTCTACGCAGTCTGTTGTGATTCCTTCATTCAGATGTTTCTGGTGTGGCTGTTACAGACGAGTGATGAACAGGACTTTGCCTTTGCTCGAAATGGTTGAGAATGGAGGATCTGGATAAGAAATACCTTGCTGGAAGCTGTTTGAGCGTGAATCAGTAAGGGAAATAAAGTGCTTATTGAGAACATAAAGGACTAAGGTTTTTAGTGGTTTGCATATGTGTATGAGCATCACTCTTTGTGTAAGTGAACTTCACCTTTATGAATGTGTGTTTATAAAAACATTGAAAATTTGAAGAGACGAAAAATCTGCATCCTCACGAAAGATATAGAAAGTTAAGTACAGAAAACTTTTGGGTACGCAGAACAACAACAAGAAGAAACTTAAAAATTGATGTCAGCTTTTTCTTAAAAAAGAGGCATACCAATTCTTTAGTACAAAAAATGCTACTTAAACAAAAGCCTGTGGAAATTGCTCAATAAATAATTTTTGTATGAGATATAGATACCTTGTGCAGTTTATTGAGATGACTAAATTGTGTTAAAACTTTACATTCACTAAAGAGAAAAAAAAAAAAGTTCATTATTAGAGCTGTATGAGTAGCCCAGATAAAAACTCTCCAAATATAAGTGTCCTTCTCCACCAAATACACTCTATGACAAGTAGACTTTTAAATTCAGCTTGTTACTGATCTTATGCCAAGGTGAGATGAACAAAAACCCAACTACAAAATTGGGTTTGATTTCTTTATTAAAACCAGTAGAGAGCAGAGGAATAATAACGTTATAAAAATACATTCTCCAGAGAAAATCTGTGCTTTTTCAAGTCTCCAGAGAAAAAAGATTTTGGCTTCAAAAAGGTCTGCAAATGTTGGTTTTATCATGGTCTCAAAGCACTGGCTTCAAAACAGGGCCCATTTTGAGCCACGTAACTTAGAAATAGTGTCTTAGATTTATTTAAAAAAAAAAAGTTCATACTAGCTCAGAAATAGATTTTGTTTTCATAAAGTTATCATAAGAACTTTTTTTTTATTTTCTAATGGATTGAAGTTCAAATTTAAAACAATTCAAAATTCCATTTTTTTCTTCTTTTGTTTTCGTATAGTTTTGTTATAAATTCATCATCCTTCAAAGAATAACTGAGAATTATAACACCTCTTATTTATGAGGTTAAAAATAGATCAATATGGTGCTTAACTGAATATAAGCCATGTGGTAGCCTCATGCCAAGTGCAAGGATGGTCTTGTTTTATCATCAAGTTCTCCAAAGATAAAAGCTGGCTGGATTCTGGTTTGGGACCCAGTCAAATCCATCATTTCATTATGAATGTGTCGTACATCTTTGAGTAACCTTGACAAAGGCATTGATGACTGAAAGAAGTTACCTACAACTAAATTTTGGTGCTGCAATTTTGCATTGTAAGTGCTGCTGGGATGTGCACAGGGGGTCAACTATGGGGCAGTCTCCAAGCTTTGTTGATCCAGATCATATTTTTCACCTACAAAAAAGAGATAACTGTGATTTTCTATGAGGTATTTTGAGTGTACTCCTACTATAGGTAGCTATCATTATTATTGCTGCTAATAATAATACATTTGCTGATCCATTGAGCAGAATCTTTGTGTGGAGTTCCAAGAAAAGTAAATCTCCTACTCCCTCTATTAGCCAGCCCTTTCCTTCACTTCTTCCCTTCATTAAAGTGAAAGCAATATAAAAGGTCTGATCAGGATTGTAGCTGCAAAGTCAATAGGAGCCAGTCATTTAACTCTAGGCACCTTTGAAAATCCTAGCCTGACATCACTACAAATTAGCTGCACCAGAGCGGGGTTTTTCTTGGTAACTAATATGAGAGTTACAAAGCACTTGTGCTTAACAAATGTTTCCTTTTCGTTACAGAACTAAGACTTTTTTTTTTTTTTTGAGCTGGATTCTTGACATGGATTTTTCATACAGAACAATAGTTAGCACCCTGACAGTTAACACAGTAATGAACGATTAGGCAGTAATTTACCTGCTACAGCTTATAGTTCCAAAGAGATGAGACAACTTTTCTTAAGATTTCTGGCAGGGTTTTTGGGGGTCTTTGTCAGGTAATTTTTATTTACACCTAGCTGTAGTTACACTGGACTATTGTATTATGCAGATTGAACAAAATTTCACTCAGTTCATTTGTTTTTAAAGGTATGCACTGGTTTTGAGAATTTTTCTCCACATCCTGTATGTTTGAATCCCACCACTGTGGTATGGATTAGCTCTCTAAAGGTTTTTAGAGATTGTAATTTAATAAAATGTAGAATTAGGCATTTAGGTAATGTATGTAATGCATGTGAAAAAACAGACACTGAGAAAGCAACACATGACGCTGAGAAACTACCAGCAGGAAATGTACAGGGTGAAATGAGACACTGGTTTCAGAGTTGTGGGAAAGACATTTTGATGTGCTTTGAGAGAAATATCTGTTATAACTGCAGCTCATTCTTGACCTTCCTGTTAAAAAAAAAAAAAATCTAATTATAGACCTTAGAAGTTCATGAAATTTGAGGAGGACTCCCACCCTTTTATACTCAAAAGCAAATCAGGAGGACATATCATTTTAGCAGGAGATGATTAATTCTCTTGAACCCCTTTACCAGATAACTAAGCTAGTTTTCAATTCATAAATCTGGGCATATGAATACCCCCTTAGTTGACCAAGACTGTGCTAGTTCCCTAAATATGTCCATGGTAGTTCCATGAGATTATCTAGAGAAGCCTAAGAAAGCTTCCAAAGTTGGATGCCATCAGTTGTTCACTGCAGCATCTGTCACATGACTTCTTCAGTAAAAGAAAAATTAGATTGAAACTTCCTCACTCTATGAATTCCACTGGAGCTTAATGGACCTCACTAACCACTTCAGCAAAGCTGTCCATAAACTAAACTTTTACCTTTAAAGGGTTTTATGACTTTTAAGCGCAAGATCCTAGTTGCTGAATCTGTATTGAAGTTGCTTTTAAGTAATTAGAATCATAGAATCATAGAATCAAATGGGTTGGAAGGGACCTCTGAGATCATCAAGTCCAACCCTTGATCCACTACTGCCACAGTTACTAGACTATGGCACTAAGTGCCACATCCAGTCTCTTCTTAAATACCTCTGGGGACGGAGAATCCACCACTTCCCTGGGCAGCCCATTCCAATGTCTGATTACCCTCTCTGTAAAGAATTTCTTCCTAATATCCAACCTAAACCTCCCCTGGCTGAGCTTAAAAGCATGCCTTCTTGTCTTACTGCTGGTTGCCTGGGAAAAGAGACCAACCCCCACGTGGCTACAACCTCCCTTCAGATAGTTGTAGAGAGTGATGAGGTCTCCCCTGAGCCTCCTCTTCTCCAGGCTAAACAACCCCAGCTCCCTCAGCCTCTCCTCATAGGACTTGTGTTCCAGATTAAAAAACTTGGAGAAATGAAAATTCGTATTTGTTTTATTAAGAACTTTTACAGTTTTAATATCTTTCACTAATCTAAAGGGGAAAAAGGAAAAGGAAAATTAGGGAAAAAAAAAGAAGAGAGAAAAAAGTTTTAAAAAAGGAAGAGGAAGAGATTCTTCTATTGTCTGTTTTCAGGGGCAGGTACTGGTCTAGATTAAATTGCTGTCCCAGTGGGTATAGCACCTACAACAAGATTATGTTCTTACATGTCTGGCAGCTCAAACCGGGAAAGGATTCCTGTAAAATTTCTTCAGGAGGGAGGGAAAAAAAGAAGACAGACAACCAACCAGATAAACAAAACACTTCTACCTTTGCAGACTACCATTCCATCTACATCTGTCTTGTTGCACTCCCATAAGCTAGCTGTTATTGAGTGCTTTTCAACCTGCATTTATGACTGCCTCTAATGGCTTGCTTGTACATGAGGCTTGCGTATCTTAACTAAATATTCAGTGATTTTTTCTTATTCTAATGTTCTTAATTAGATTTATGAACTCTTTACTATGTTTTATGTTGATGAGGGACTGAGAATAAAATCCCGAAATGCTCACTCTAATAAAATATCACAGCTAACCAACTTGTGGTATTGCATGTGTTATTTCAGTGAATAATGAGCTTTAAATAATATTCTGAATATGTTACCAAGGGTTGGGTAGAGAATATAGACTGGTGATCTATTACAATACATTAATAAACATACATGCAGTTCACTGTCCATGAGGAACAATGGATCATTCTATGAGAACAAGTTAAGAGATAAGGAGACTGAGACATTTTTTGAAAGTCTTGTATATAACTACTCATTTTATGTAGAAGAAATTAATATTTGTTATTTCTATTCTATTTTGCTTTTTTCTTTGAATCTGAAGTAAATTAATGAGTGAGGTGAAAAAAAATTGTAGTATAAGTTTGTCTTAAATTTTCATATTTTGAACTAATTATCTTCTATTCCTGTATTAAATAATGAAAATGTTTAAGCAACATAAACCATGGTAGCTGTCGGGAATCAATCATCCAATCAAATTGACATAAAACATGACAAAAACCTGGTACCTAGCAGTAACTGCAGGAAAACTTCCTATACCTAAATATTTGTCCAGGACATGGAGACTAAGATGAATTTTTCTTACCAATATCACATCACTCCAGTGTGAATTCTCTGGGTACTAAGCCTGTTAACATACTGTGTAGATAACCATGTCTTCTATTCAGGAGAAAATGTGTATTTTTCTGAATTGTGTCCAGAAGTTATATATATTAATACAGTCCTATTGACTTCAGTAGATCTGCTGTGAGTGGCATCAGCCCAGTTAAATAAACAAAAGCATATTCTACTGCCATTTATTCTTGTAAAAATCCTTGGTACTATGGTAGAGACCAGGAGACTTACTCAGTTTTGTGATGCCTTTGTGTGAGCAGGTAGTCATATAATTCCTTATTCGACCAAACAGAATCATTTAGTGTATGCCTTCTATCATTCCTTCTTCTCTCTTTTATAGGACTCTTGCTAGCTTTGCCAACAGACTTGAAACACTCCAGTGTTTCCACTGACTCCATTGTGTGCTGTATAAGAATCTATAATGATGTGCTCTTTCTGTCAGAGACCATTTTTCACTGTTTTCTGAATAGCCAAGTGG
>VZRE01014524.1:47330-59641 GCA_013396775.1 Cephalopterus ornatus
ATTCTGAATGTTGATTAAGGCCTGTTGATGTTCCTGAACCTGCTACTGCAACTAAAAAACTTGTGAAATAAAAGTGACATACCAAGGGCAGCTGGTAAAAAAAGCTTCTAAGGAATTCCCTTAGGAATTCCGGAAGAGTTTATATATAGTTTGACTCACATTGAACCACGTACATATATAGAGCAACCTGTGTCTTTCCAGTGTTGTGACTAAATTACATAAACACAGTTTTGTATTAACATATATCTCAAAAATTATACGTTTAAAACTCAGAAAGCTACATTCATGCCGAACACATAATAAATAATTGCGTTTAGAATTATAGAATAAATTAATGAACAAATCCAGGGTAGATCTCTGGAGATCTAGTCCAACCTTCTCTTAAAGGAAGGACCTTTGGATGGGAGGTCCTGTCAAACTGAATTTCCAATGAGGTTGATTCTACCACTTCTCTGTGAAAACTGTTCCAGCATTTAACTGTTTTCACTGCAAAGTAAAAGGTTTTACACCTCCCTTCATAATTTGGGGTCTGCAATCCTTTAAGCATCTTGCTTGAAGGTCCTACTCTAGAATCTAATTTTTTTAGCAAAAATTACAACAGGGAACAAACTAAAACTGAACACAGTGTTCCAGGTGTATCCAAACAAGTGCTGATCAGAGAGGAATAATCACATCCCTTCATCTGCTGGCTATGTTCTTGCTCATGGAGCTCAGGAAACCATTTGTCTTTATAGCAATAAAAGCATTCTGCTGACTTATGATAAATTTAATCTCCCTCAGGACCCCAAGGTTCTTCCAGCAGAGAGACATCTAAACAAGGCAGATCCCAGCTTGTACTGCTACTGCTTCTGTCCTAGCAGCAAGGTTTTGCACTTACGGCAAAACTTCTGCAGCTCTTCTTATCCCTGCCTTATTGGTATGCTACTTACAAAGTTTCTTTCCTCAAAGTAGTAGTTCTTCAAATCCATGTGACCCCTGTGGGTGGTGCTATTTACAAATAAGAGATGTCATCATTAAAACCAACACTTAGTATAGTCTATTTGTCACCTATCAAGTCTTGAGATACTTTTAGAGAATACTTAGCAAATATTGAAGTTTCCATAGAGGCGTGTAATAAGGTACAGCCTGTGCTCTGTGAAGACTCTGTATGTGAAATGGATTTAACTGTCTAATTTCCATTCAGAAACACAAACTGGGAGCTCCTGAGCCAGTCACTGCTGCTTTCCCTCTTTGATACACACGGCTATTTTAAACTTAAACAAAGGACATCATTCCTTGATCTTTTCTACTCCACCAACTTCACTTACTGTCCCTCACTTTAAACTGATCTACACTTCCAGCTTATTTCACAATTCTGTATCAGTGAGATGAGTTAATGATGAGGATGACAGATCTGTCAGCCCAAAGAGGACTCTCCCTATCTTTCCATAATCTCCAGGTAAGAGTGTGAGAAGTGTAAGGAGTGTTACTTTTTTCCTGAAGTTTATCCCGGATTACATAGAATAATACTACCTGTCCCCTCCATGGGTGTGTTAACATGAAAATACAACCAAAAAACAGCCCCCAGAAGCATACAAGTAGTCAACTAGAACACTCTGCTTTCAAAATAAATAATTTGCAAGTAGGAAATATATTATAGTCAAATGCATCTTAATTTTGACATTTTTTCTTTTGCTTTCCCCAAATGACATTTCAAACTGAACAAGGACCACAGGTTGAGAGCCACAATAAAATATTTAATTTCAAAGTGTTAATTTGACTTCAAATGGCATGTAAAATGTACAGTTATTTCACAATAAACTGCAATTTGGCACATCAAAGTTGGACAGGCTAAAATATCAGTGTTTTACTTGCTGGATTTAATTATTATGCAAACATAGAAATTTATTTTTGGGGGTGCTGCTCTGAATTGATTTTTAAAAACAAAACCAAAAGAACCCCCAACCCCATTCTATTCTATATAACTTTTTGGTGATTTCAACTGTCCCAACTTTGAATGAAAGTAAATGTCGAGGTACTGGAACATCAAAACATTGAGACAGAGATTTTATTTTCTGATCAGTTCTAATATGTGCATATTCAAACCTATAGTTTGTAATTTTTGAATCCCAAATGACCTATTAGAACTTTTGGAAAAATAGAGAATTCATCATATTTTATGTTTAAGTATCCTTTTATAACATAATGGAGGGGTTCTGAGATTTTACTGATAGTGGCTGGAGTATGACATCAATGGTTTTGCTTCTGAAGTTTTCATGGCTAAGCACAGAGACCTTTGCAATCTGTGCTTCTTAAATGAAATCTGTATTGCTCTCAAAGCACCAGTTCTCTATATATCTAACTCTTTATTTGTATGTATATAATATTCAAGCACTAGTTTTTGAATCACTATTTAAAAATTTTTCTTAAACATTTATAGAGGGTTCATTAACAAAACCAAAATTCATGGCACCACGAAAGTTACTCCTAATACACTACATTAGCCATTCTTACAGTCCCAACTGACTGTGTCTGCAGCACATATCTGTTCATGCAACCTGCATAAACATCCGGGAAATAATGTATTTTCTCTGTTTACTTTTCCTTAGGATAAATAGTGAAACAGTGAAAAGAGGCTAAGACACAACAGGGGATGCAAAACAGACAAGTTGCAACAGCCTACATGGGAGGAAATTACAGAATTACAGTTGTTGCAATGGCTACCAGCTGTGCATCTGGAATAAACGAGTTTGGAGCCCAGGAGTTTTTAATACAGGGAAAAGTTTTCCTTAGGTGCTTACTCCTTTACTTTTTTATTTCAGTCTTTATTTCAAATGTTTTAAAGAAGAATATTCAAAAAAATCCTCCCGTTATTTCTGTTGTTGTTCTCATTAACTATTCAGTCAAAAGCTACAAGCAGGTAGAGTCATATTAAAATCTTTGTTGCTAATATTTCAGTTCACTACATTTGGTCACTGAGATTATCTGCCTGCTTGTTTTGTGAAGCTTTTGCAATGATAGGGAGAGAAGGTTTTTGGATGCACAAGCTCTGAAACTGTCCCTTTACTGTTATTGATCCTTATACCAACCACACAAAAAAGGCATTTCGTTGAGACAGACTTCAACTCTCTGACCCTAGAAGATGCAGAAGTTTTTGGGGTTGTTTTTGCGGGAATGTTTTTATCCACAGGGACACCCGAACTGTCAAGACCTAGTCAACCTCCAGAGCACCATCCCTTATTGCAGCAAAGGAGGCTATGGACACTGAAAACAAGAGTTTTCAGTCAAAGAAGTGTGTTTAGGAGTGTATCTTCAGACATATGATAGCAAGTGACAGCAAACCAGGTTGGTGTTATAACTGTAATTCTGTCATTTTATCTCACTTCTGAGGGTTTGACTTAGCACACCTGCACGTTCATTGTAGGTAGCGGAAAAGAGTACAGGAAAAAAAAAAAGGAAAAAAATGTGGTTGTGTTGTACTTATGCTGAGAGTCTCATGGATCTCACAGCCTTCGAGAACTTGAATAAAGCTGGGACGAATTAGGAAGTAACTCTCTAAGTGACATGTATTTGACAATAGATTTTGACTCGTAATTCAGTACTGATCCAGACTTTCACCTTTCCAGAATGCACCCCAGTTGCCACCTGTGTTTCATTGCCAACCTATTTTTGCTGGAAACTAGGGTGCTTTGGCAGAAAATTTGAATACCTAGAACTATTCCAGGGAGTACAGAGGACAGACATTCCAACACAAGAATTTGGAAGCATCTCCAGTTTCCCTGGAGATCACTGTCCTTGAAAGTCAGCAAAATACAAGATTGGGACTATTTATCTCTTGACTGCTTTGGGGGGAAAAAAAAAAAAAAGAAAATATTAAAAACTTTAGGTCTTTCTCCAGTCTCTTCATATGAGTATATTCTGGTGGACAGAAACTTTTGGTAACATTTTTTCCCTCAGTTGGACCAGATCCATCCTGCACCTGCTATGAACAAGATTCTTACATCCTAAGATTTTATCACTATGATGATATTAAATCTAATATATTTTTTAAAGTAGCAAGCAAAAAAGTCATCAGTAATTTCCTCAGAAATATTTTATCCACTTTCCCCAAATTTCCTCTCTCAGTCAAAGATGGTGAGTCTTTCAGGTCTGTATCTTTTCAGGAGATGAGATAAGTCAAATTACATTGAATTTATCAGAATCAGCTGATTTTTAAAGTTATTCTCAGAAGCAAGACTGGAAAACCAATACCTGACTTCCACCTTAGCCTGACTACAGTTGCTGTGGTCTGCTCTTATTCTATAAGCCATTGGTTCTTTGTCCTCCAGCTGTTGTTGATTATGACCTCCAGTACTGTTTCTAGAAGCAATATGTGAAAATAAGCGTTCTCTGGTTCTTTCCCTTTCCCTCTTTAAAGACTCGGACAACTCAGATAATCTCCTGGCATTCCTCAGTAGCCTTTTATTTAATGAGAAGATCAGCTGGCTGTATAGCTTTTTTCAGTGTATACTGCCAGCTAATGGCAACTTTATTAGGTATCTGCAGTGAGATGATGAGACACCTGGGAGTATTAATACCTGGATTTACAGTCACAATGGTGGAGCATATTGAAGTCCTTCACTATACTGAATTACTCAATGATAGCTTTTGGAAACATAAATAATCAAGAAGCATCATTTTTGAAGATAAAAGTCAGGAACATGTCTGGCTAATTGACCATGATGGAGTTATAATAGTGAAATACTGCACACTTTTGGAGTAAAGTTCTCTATCAGGCTGCCTATACTTAAAGCATTGAGGGTTGGCAACTCTACCGAAGTTTATGGATAGTGACTCTTGCACACTGCTCGTGTCAATAAAATGCACATCAGATTTTACACTGGTCTAATCTATAGCAATAAGCTGTGGCAATCTAAAATACAGAGATAATGTGAAACAGAAGGACTTCAAACAAGATTAGATTGTGGAGAATGTCATCAAGATTGCTAATTCACTTTGCATCAAAATCCAGGAGAAGTAAGATCCTGGTAACAACAGAATATTTCATCCTGTTTCTCTACATTCAGTTAAGAAAGTGTTGAAATATATTTGTGTATTTTAATCATTTTAACTCCATCTGATTAAGAAAGTGCTCAAAGTTATAAATATATCTGCTGTCTTGTGAAGAAGAGACTTAAGCCTGAGCTTTACAGCTTGGCTGAGTTGAGACGTATATTTACTCACGTTATTTCAGGGGATTCAAGGCAGTGAAAAAATGTAAAATACAAGACTATAAAAGTCTCTATGAATATATGACTATATTTTAGTTCTAAATTGTACTTTCTTGTGCAATGGTTTCCAAATGAAAGGTTTTGTTGTTTACTTACTGTAATTTTGACCTGGTGTGGGATTTTTTTTAAATTTTGTTTCTGGTTTTGTTTGGGTTGGGTTGGGTTTTTTGTTTGTTTGTTGTTTTTTGGGGGGGTTGTTTAGTTGTTTTTTTGTGGTTTTTTTTTGAAGGTGACTTCTTGTATATTTTACTTTGTCATTTCCAAAATTTAAAAAAATAAATATTGTAAATAGATTCATATATCACCAATTCAGACATATAATTGATAAGGTCACCTCAAGTGCAAATACTTTCTGATGGAAAAAAATCCCCAAACTTTTCGTTTGTTTGTTTGTTTTTAATTTGTATTCAATTTCTTCTTCATTTGCTGTTTTTTGTTGCAAAATTATAAAATAGAAATAATCTTCTCTTTCTTTACCAACACCAAAAATTTCTATGGATATTTTTTCTCTGAATATCAACATTTGGGAATTAAAAAAAATAAAAAAAAAATAAAATCGCACCACCAATAGATATTTAAACTTCAGGGACTATAACAAGTATCTCAACCAACTGATATTGGAGAAATTATTTCAGTAACTGTCTGCAAATAGAAACCACAACATCTTGCCTCATACAATTAACGGGTGACATCCAGAATCACTTCTCTGTCTCTCCCCAGCCCAATGAGTATTTAATTACTCATACAAAGTGAAACAGCTTCAATGGAACAAACACAAGAAGCCCAGGCTGCAGTACTTTGTAGTCTGGTGGTTAATGCTCAGCCTCACAGCTCCCTGTTTCTCCTCCTCTGCACCACAGAAGTTTTAACTCAAGTGTTCACCACACAGGTGACACTCCTGGGCAGGTTTCAGGAATCCCTGTGTCACATGCCGGAGTGTCTGTGGCCCGGATTCACCTTATCACACTTGGGCTTCTTCTGAGGGCACTTCTGACCCCTCCTGCAGGACTGAGCCCTAATGATGAGGTGGTTGCTCCATCGCTTCAACACACAATCTGACTTTGGTGTAGATCATGCTCTTGGATGCTCATTTACTATGTAACAGAGGTTCAATTAAGGATATGGACATGAGAAATACAAGTAGTGCAAAATTCCTGAAAGGAACAATTAATGAACTATGAACCACGAGGCATGAAGTTTTTTAGAGTTGCTGCCATTTTCTTCCTTTCACTGCCAACCACTCAGATAAAAATTTGCTTAGATAAAGGCATCCCAACTTAGACTCGAGGGACTTCAGCATCTACTGGAATCAAGACAATCTAAAAACAGCTCTCTTCTGCTTTGAAAAGGTAAATGAACCTTCTGTGGAAAGCAGAAGTGTGAAAGGTTCAGAAGAAACCTATTACAAGCTTCAGCACACACTTGTGACAAGAATTGTGACTATATTTGCAGAACACAATCTCCCCAAGGGATACCAACTAAGCTACGATGTTAAAACATTGCATTCACTTCATCTGTATAAACTTCTTCCCTCACGTAGTGGTCTAATCATTCTCTGTAATGTTGTTCCTAAAACAAATGATTTTTTTAGCATCCTTAAAAGCAGAGTTGTTAATTGTTGCTGGTCAGAATACATATAATTACTTTGAATTGCACCCTACTATTTTGTTCTGCCAAAACAGAAGTATTATATACAAGTTTTCTTCAGGATAAGTTTTATTTTTCAATTAATCTTTTTCTTTTCTTTTCTTCTTTGAAAAGGAGTGATGGGTGCCTAAGTTCCTTTGGACATGGATCCAAACTGCAAATCGTTCATTAGGAAAATAGATGTTCCAACAACATGTAGAAAAAGAACAAGTTTCAAAACCTTGAAAGTTGCCTCAAAATGAAAGTGTCATCCTGTTGACAGCTCCAATTCTTTAAATTGTTTTGCCCAACACTTAGTAGAGCTTCCAGTAAAAGGACTTCTTTGATCATATCTGAAGAATTATATGTCAAAATCATGAAGCTACTTGTTCACTTTCACTCTAGCTGTCTTGCTAAATAAACCTTTTCAGCTAAAGTTTTTCTTGTTACTTAGTACAGAGAATCAACATTGCAAAAATAAACATTGCAAATAGTCTAAGTGAAATAACACTCTGATTGCTACCTGAATTTTATGATATACCCATCCACACATGAGCACAAACACACATAAATGCTCCTGCTGCCTGGGTATATTTACCATTCTTTACCATCCCTCCTCTGCTGCTGGTGCTGCCCAACACCACCCACTCGGTCAGCTGTGGTGCCGTCTTTGATGAACAGTGTCTGCTGCAGATCAGACCCTGGGCTGTTAGTCCTTCAGATTCCATGTCTTTCACAAACTTTGAAGAGAGTTCCCTGAGAAAGGATTCCATGAACTGTTTTTACAGATTGAATAAGGGAAGCCATTTTCAAAAGCCAAATATTCAAGAAAAACTGGGCAATTATAACAAAGTTTACACATTCTTACATTGCAGTAGGAATTATTCCTATTAAGCAGAATCTATTCAAGCTATTTTCTTTAAGAAAGTGATCTTCTCTGACCATCCCAGAAGACCCAGAGTAGGAAGACAACTAATGGCACTTGGTGAGATTTTAGGCTTCTGGAAGAGGAATATCTGGATAAAGATGTTCCTAGGTTTTTCACAGTTGTCAAAGATTTCCTATACTGTGTAGGGAAGAAGAATGTTCCTAATTTTTATATATTTAACATTTAAAGCAAAAAGGGGACACATTTTAACCTTTTAATGTCAAAAATACAAACTCAATTTGAAAACTCTTTTGAATGGAAGTAACAACAAGCACTGGCATCTCACTGGATCTCTTATTTTTATTTTCCTGTTTTTTGGTTTTTGTTTGTTTGTTTTTAATTCTGCAATAAAAACTTTGAAATTAGTTATGACATCTGGCTAGTTTTGTAATGAAGCTTCATTTTCTACTTTTTTCATATCTCCTAGCCTCTGAATTCTGTATTTAGAGTTTCTCTGATATAAATTTTTACTCACTTTTTCTTTAGTATCAGTTAATGAATGGTGCCTTTATTGTAAAATAAAGTAAAGGAAACATTACTGCACAAATTTCTTTCTATTGGGACCTGGTCAAGGCAGGGATTTTGTTTGGTGTGTTTCCAGTGCTTAATTTTCCTGTCCTCTATTAGTTATATACACAAGTAGAGGAAGAGGTAATTTTTGCATTTGACTGGTTCTCCTTCACATGTGGACTTACTTTAAATGAACATGCAAATACTGCAAAAATACTGCAGGTATGGAGTGGCATATGCACTTTAAGTGTTTAGTTTTCAAAGCATGCCTGACCTTTCAAAAAATGAATGGAGGTGCATAGAGATCCTAGTACAAAACTCCGACTGGAATTCACAAATGCCATGGGAATCAACCCCTTAATTGTAGTCACTTTTTCTCCCTCTCATTTTGCTTTCCAAACAGTATCAGTTTAAGTGAATCCAAGCCCAGCAGCTACATAGTTAGAGGGTTCCAGTACCAGAATTTCCCCTTTCTTCTCTCTAAAATACTGTAAACAAGAAACTGAACTCTCTGGCTATTTAATCAGGGATATAAAGCTGTAATTTTTTAGGGTTTTTTAATATTCATTATAAACTTTCCATTCAGCAGAAACTTTTCCAGTATATGCTTTCTCTGAGCCAGGATAAGTGTAACTGCTTTCCCTCCAGAAAGTAACAGAATGCAAGATATTCCATATCTGAATTCCAGAATAGTTCAAGCACTATTTATTTTTTACTTTATAAAAAGTCAAAAACAAAAACCCAAAACAAAAACCTATGGGAACTCATTTTACAGAAGATCTTTACAACAAGTTTAAGATAGAAGTTATGTAATTATAATTGTTAGATACTTTGTTATTCGTTTGTATATAATCAGTTTAAGCTCTGTTAATGTTGTTATTCCTTATAAGGTCACAATCTCTCTCAGTTACCATATATGTCCGTGTTACCTTCCCCGTTTCAAATTTGAAAAAAGCTTCCCTTTCCTCTACCTATCCTTCCCACGTTTGTAAACCGGTAACTCCCAGTCTTACCTTATTTGGTAGGCTCCGCTTTTCTTCCAGACCCTTCCACAACAAACCTTATAAAAGCAGCCGCCACCATCTAAATAAGGTTCACTCCACACCATCTCTGGTGCTGTGTGTGTGCGCGTTTTTCCTGCGCCGCTACGTCATAGCGCCCAGAGCTCAGCGAAATGCCGCGACCTGCTAGCTAGCCAGCAAAGCCCTCGCTACCTTCCCGGAGCGGACCAAGCCCTCCACTTTCCAGCAGGTTGTGACAAAAACCAAGTTAAACAAACAAAAAACTAAACCAAACTAACCAAACAAAAAAATCCCCAGGAATCAGTAAAGTTTCTCATTAGTTCCAATATAAACATTATAAGCCCATCTTTCTCTCACTGTTCTTATCTTAAATCTGTGCAGTTGCAGAATTTTAAAAGAACAGTCAGGTTGAAGAGTGTAGCAGCACAGCCAAGGGAGTGATAAAGGAGAAAAAGAGAAAGATGTGTAATAAGACTGGGTTTGAAAATGAAGAGAAAAAGGAAACGCTTAGTCTAGCAGGTTAAAAAAAGGCTCAGTGAGGACAACTCCACCCAATTTGGCACAGATAACACAGCTGACTGGCTCATCACTTCATATGTACCACCTTTCAATCTGTGAATCTCTTTGGAGCCGTAATGCTTAGTACTGCAAATGATCCACTGAAAGAAACTTCAAATCTTCGGAACTTATTGATACAATTAGCTTTATCCGGCTGAGCTGAATGCAGTGTCCATTGTTGGTCTGTGAACTGTGTCTGCAACGGCAAGAAAAAGTAAAAACAGAACAGTATGAAACTGTGCAGCGTGTATTGTGTGGATACTCTTCCTCTTTGGATCAAGCTAAGCTAAGAAATCCATTTAACCTTTTAGTGTCAAGTTTGATGGACCCAAGGTGACACTGTATTTTTTCATTGTGCAGTACAGTTTATGATTGCAATAAGCCTGCAGGAAAAATTGATGTTGACAAAGATTATATATATGTTTTTCTTCTCCTCATGCTGAGACAGAAAACTGACAAGTGTCACTTTTAAAAAACCAGTAGCCTCATGTGCAATCTAAGGACAAGGTTACTCATTGCTCATGTCTTTTCATAAGTCTTCACTGATGAGTTTGACTTTGGACCTGCAAACTTTAAACCCCCTCTCAGCTTTTGTCCCAGAATCATTCATTCATTCATTCATAGATTCATGGATTTTTAAGGCTAAAAAGGACAATTACAATCATTTTGTGTGAACACAGGCTACAGAGTTCAAGCTTTCATTCATCCTATCCCTACTTCTTTCACAAATGTTTTCACATTTTTCTTCTCTTGCACTCAGTTGCTTACTAAAGTTGTTGTGATGCTTAAACCTAGCTCTGAACTGCCTTTGCCTCCACTTCTCCTTGTTTAGGACATATTTCTGCCATGAATCTCTCACAGAATAACTTCTGCAAAAAGTTGAAACTAACAACCTACAGCAACTGTTCGTAGAGAATGTTACCTCAAACTCAAAAAATACAGGTCATCTACTAGTGTTATTGGTAAAGACCATCTTCCCTAAATGTTCATCAATTAATCTCTTGAAATATATGTATTTAACAAGTGTTTTTTCTAGAGAACAACTTTGTCATAGTAAATGTAGAATAATTAAAGGTACAATTCCAACTCATATCCACCCCTGACTCTTCTCCAAACCTGTCTCCCATTTCCCTTTTTTTTTTGCTTTCGTTCCTTAAGTCTGTCTGAGTCTGTCTCTTTCCTTTTCTATGTCTCATAAAAATTTAAATGCAAAGAACTTCTCAGTTCACAGGTAAAATAAATTGTCAATATGTTTCTAGTAACTGTTCATAGCCTTTTATTCCCCCCACTCCTCATACAAAAAATTAATGGGATACACGATTCTGCCATTGTGCCCTTGACATGTAATTTGTTATAAATAATAATACAAATGATTACAGGGAAAACTACTACTGCTAGGAGTGCATCAGTTTGCCAGCATGGAGATAAATAAGACAGCTCTCTCTGTGGGTAGCTCTGTCATCACGTTTTGTACTGGCGCTACTCAGCAGGCTTAACAACATGAGTCCTGTCATGGCTGGTCTCAAACTTTCTTCATAGAAAAGCTGGGGGGCTAAAGCCCTTTTTAAAAGAAAAATAACTAAAAGGAGTTAAAAATAAGTAGCTCTCCAATGGGCTGCTGTGCTGAATGTATTTAATTGCCCACAAGTCGCATATCTTCCCTTCTTCGTATTATTGCAAACCTACTGCATTTCTGTGGTACAGCAGGTACTCAGGTTTTATCTTCTACAGAGACAAGCTGTAATTTCTTTTATAGGGAAAGGAGAAAAAAGACTCATAAGAGAGAAAGTAATTACAGGAGCAACACTCAATGTCAAGAATGGAAAAAAGACTTATAGTGTTATTCAGGTGCAAACCTGAGAATCAAAAGTCCTGGAATGTATGGCAGTTCTGCCCCATACCTGTGTTGGTAATTCATTTAGACTTAGCAGGAAACAAGAGACATTTACAGGAAAATTCTTTATTTTAAATTCCTCTCCCAAACTTGAAACTGCTTTCACCTTCTTACTCATAGCAATATTAGCTGTTAATATGTCCAGATCATTCTTACTGTGATTACCACTTAGGAAGCCTTATTTAAATATGCACGATATTGTACAAATAAAGATTAAGGATTAATAAGCTACCAGAACGTTCCCAGAACTTCAGGTTCTGTGGGAGGTTTTTTTTAGTTTATGTTTGAATACAAAATGCATTTTCTATTAAAACACGTATGAATTTGCCTGACCTCTTTGATGAACTTCCTCAAGAAATATAGAATCATAGAATCATAGAATCGATTGGGTTGGAAAAGACCTCAGAGATCATCAAGTCCAACCCTTGGTCCAACTCCAGTCCATTTACTACATCATGGCACTAAGTGCCATGGCCAATCTCAGTTTAAAAACCTCCAGGGACGGTGAATCCACCACCTCCCTG
>VZRE01014525.1:0-35064 GCA_013396775.1 Cephalopterus ornatus
GGCTGCTTTAACTAACTGGGACACTGTCCATTAAACAACAAACCAAAGGAAGACATGTCAAGCTCAGCTATCCAAGAGCCAAGAGGCAGTCAGAAGATTATTGATACAACATGCACGGTTTCTCTGACTGATAGTGCTGCTGATTTCCATGATCCTTATGTTATCTTTATGTCATAGTCTAAAAATAATAAGCCTTGTCTGTTCTGAAGAAAAGAGGTATTGCTTCCATGGGGACATAATTTTTGCTAAAGATCACAGAGGGTCCTAATCCAGGAGCTTATAAACCTGTGGCTAAGATATGCGTCAAGGACATAGAACATTAAAATCATAATAGTTATCTAAATAAGATTGGACATTAAATCAAAACTAGATTATGATATCTAGAGTGAGCTCCCTAGTATTTTACCACACTTTTGTCTCTGTCTCCATTAAAAATACTGTAAGTATCTTGAAATGTCTTGGCTTGACATAGATGGGAGTAAGGATTTTTTTCACTTTTACTTATAGATATTTGTCAAACAGGAAAATTGATCTCACGCAGGATTAGTGTTACATTGTGCCAAAATGATTGCATGAAATCTCTAAATGCTACAGTGGTACAAATGAAGTATGACAATAACAGCAATAATACTAACATTAATTGTATTATTTTTATGCACAGAAACAGAGTAATTCTTCCTTGCCTTTAACACATTTACAAATTTAATGAACATTGTTAATGTAAAATCTTCACATATTTACTGCTAATATTCAAATCTATTCAGAAATAATTTCTAAATCAAATAGAGGGCTATGTCAGCTATCTACAAGGGAATAATAATTTTTCTTTAGATTGACTTCATCCTGATTTCAATCTTCGTTATACACATTGTAAAGTAAATTTTGTTTTGCTTTCAGAGTAATTTCTTTGGATAAAAAGCTGGCTGGATACTGAATAGGAACAGTCAATTCAATACTTAAAAATGGAAAAAGAAAGACTTGAGAAACTACAGACCAGTCAGTCTCACCTCAGTGGCTGGCAAGATCATGGAACAGGTCCTCCTGGAAACTATGCTAAGACACATGGAAAATAAGGAGGTCATTGGTGATGGTCAAAAGGGTTTCACTAAGAGGAAGTTGAGCCTCACCTGTGGTGACCTCCTGTGATGGGGCTACAGTTTTGGTGGATAAGGTGGATAAGAGCAACCGATATTATCTACCTGGACTTGTATAAAGCATTTGACATGATTCTGCATGACATCCGTGTCTCTAAACTGTAGACATGAATTTGATGGATGGATGATTTGGTAGATAAGGAATTGGCTGGATGGTTGCGCTCATAGAGTTACTGTTGCGGTTCATGGCTTGGAGATGAGTGATAAATGGTCTCCCTCAGGGGTTGGTATTGGGACCAGTGCTGCTTGACATCTTTGCCAGCAACACGGACAGCGGGATTCAGTGCAGCCTTAGGAAGTTTGCTGGCAACATCAAACTGTGTGGTGCAGTTGACATGCTGGAGGAAAGGGATGCCATCCAGAGGGAGCTGGGCAGGTTTGGGAGGTGGGCCTCATGAAGTTCAAAAAGGTCAAGTACAAGGTCCTGCACCTGGGTGAAAGCAACCCCAAGGACAGGCTGGGCAGAGAATGGATTGAGAGCAGTCCTGAAGAGAAGGACTTGGGGGCGTTTATTGACAAGAAGCTTGACATGTGACAATGTGTGCTTGTCCCTTTCAACACAAATTATTCCATGAGTCTGTAATAATATGAGTAAATGAAGAATAAAATTTTCTATCATGTTTCCAATGTCTATTTACTTTATTTGATCTTACACATGATTTCTTCTTTCACTCTTCATCTACTCTAAGAATATACTGATGGTGCAGATTTAGGAACTTTTCCACACATTCCCTGTTTGCTACCTTACCAATCAGTTACTGGAGTGGATAGAAATTTTATTCTCTGAGATGGATGAGGACAGGAGTAATTTGGTCACTGAAACTCTTCTTTTTTATTCATGCTTTTTCTCTCTCCTTATCTTACTTATTAAGAAGGATTTTGACACAAGAGATAATGAATCCATCCCTGCTGCATTATTAATTTTGAATTAGATATTAAGCAATAGTTCTTCTGAAGGAAGAAGAGAATATAATTCATACTAGCAGATTGTATTAATTCTGATTATGTACATATTTGAAAATAGATGGCCTTTATCAGCTTCGGTATTGATATGATAGACTTGCTCAGATGTGCTCGCCTGTAAATATGGCTCCTACTTCTCGAGAAACCTTTAGATAATAATCTTGCTCCAGCAATTCCCATCGACTTTTGTGTCTTCCAGCTCTGGATTTCACCAGCCTATCCATTCAATTTAATGATCTTTTATTACCAGCTTTTAGCACCATAAATATTTGATATAAATTACAGTCAGTCTAGCAAAGAACAATTACCAAAGCTCGGTAAAAAATCCACAGTTTATAATACGATCTCCACTAACAGCTGTTTTTAACTATAGGAAGCCTCTAGTTCTTATGCTAATTTTTTAAGCATTTTAAAGTTTTCATTAATTTACTTAACAACAAAAAAGGTGACTGTAGTCGGCACAGTCCACCTTAAAGCAAATTACTGCAATTTTTTTTAGATAAATTTATGACTTTCATGCAGATATGACTGATAAATGGATTGTCTCTTCAAAAAGAACGAACTTCAAAAGCAGAAAAGAATAGCGGATGAAAGGAGGGTCATTTCATTTGACTTCTCTCAGCAGAAAAACAACCTGTACTATTTGCTTGAAGCAATTCATTACAATTACCTCCAAAACACAGAACAAGAATATAAATGTATAGATTACCTTGGTTACTACTTTCCCCACCTCTCCCAGTTTAAATGATTTAAAAAGGTGTTTAAAATGTGCAAGAGCAAAATTTTGCACTTTGATAAGCTGGCAGTAGTCTCCTTGAATTCAAAACATGATGGCTAAAATGAGATCTGAGTACAGTTTGCCTCCTTAGTAATGTGTGGTGATGGAGCTATACACTAGCAATGGTTTGTGTGGACCACATTGAGTTTACCCTTAGGATGACACAGAAGAGACATGTGTGACAAGTACTGACATCTCACTTGGATATATGATACTCAGATGTGCAGAGAATTCTGACCCCTTTCTGTAAGTGCTACATCATTTTCATACCTGCTTGCCTTACCTCCAACTTTTTCCTCATATTTCTCTCATTCAGTTACAAGTTGAGTTCCCCAGTGCATTCCTTTTGCAGCTCTTCAAAGACAGTTTTGTCACAAACAAGAAGTGCCTCTGCTCCCTGAAAAGACCCTCAACTATTTCTCTACTCCTTAATACCACTGACAGCAACACAAAAATTCCAACTCAATATTTTTAATGTCATTATGGTTAGTGGGATTGCCTATGAATGGTTATTAGTTTGCTACTTTGCAGCCTAAACAACTGCATTTCACTTTCTTGGTGACAGTTTGTTTGAGGGTTTTTGTGGGGTTTTTTTTGGGGGGAAGGGGTTGGTATTTGGTTTGGTTTGAATTTTCTGTGGGTTTTTTGTTTGTTTGTTTTGAGGTTTTAATTATTTTTTTCCAAAAATGGCAAGTCATTGCTTCTAAAGGATATTGATAGCACAGGACTTCTGCAGGGCTAGACTCAAGGAGTTAGGATGGGGATTTCAAAATTATGAAAATGAACTGATTAAGCCCACCATACTTAATAGAATATACCTGTAAAGCTTAGCTGACTTCTTACTTCCGTATCAAAAATGACATCTTTAGACTTCACTGTTAGCTGTTAGTGATTTCTCTCTTTTTACTTATTCTGACTTGGAGTGCTAAGACGCTACTGAATGACTTAGTAAATGTTTTCAATTACGAATTCCTCGTGGAGATAGAAGTAGATACTTTCCCTTCCTTTGGTGTAACCTGCTCACACTTCAGATCTCCTTAGGATTATGTAGGGATACTATGGACCATTAAACTGACTTAACACATATCCGATTTAACTGTATGCCAATGATAGCAGACAGCATGATCCCCTTATTTATGTCTGCTCCTAGAATATGTTCAGCTGAAGAAAATGGGAAAATTTTGAAATGTGTATCAATATAAATTCATTTCCCCACATCATTCTGTAGGTAATGTATGCTATGGGTTGGTTTGTTTTTGATCTCAGAATAAACAGAGTGAAGAGAGAAAAAAAAAATTTTCCCAGAAGGCAGATTTAGGAATTTAAGTTTACAGTTTTTTATTACCCACCCTGATCTTTCCAATTTTTTAAGTTAGATCAAGGAATACAAGACTGGACTGACACAGTCTCATAAATCTTCTCTCATTTAAATTAACAACCAAGGTTTTTTCCTCACATACTTAATGTCTTTAATCAAATAATTTTAACAGTTGATGGGCTAAAATGAATAAATTACTTGCAGCTATGGCACACTATTTTCCATGCAGAAACACAATAAAACTGTAATTCAATAAAACTGTAATTCAAGACAGTGTAAGTAGTTATTCCATTAATAACTTTAAAAAGAGATAGTGACCAATAAATAGTATACTACATAAAAAGATACATTATTGCTTAAAATGGCCCCTATGCAGTTCTAAAAAGCTGAAAATTCAGGTTTGATTTATTTCATTATTATTAAAAAAATTCGTAAAAATCCTGCATTAATACATCGCCCAAAACCATAAGCTAATATATATATTTTGGAATCCATCAAGATCCAAATATATACTACATAAAATAAACCCACACATTCTAGAATTTTTTTTGTGAATGGTATGCAAAACAACCACTGATATAGTGACTCTGACACTATGCAATAAATTAGCCATTTTTCAAGAATCTCAAAGCACCCTCTGATATTAGATACGTTTCTGTTTCTCTTGTTACATGAAGAAATTTATCCTGGTCACTTCTCGTTACTATAATGGAGTTTTTAATTTCCTGACTTCTGTGACTTCAGCTGTCCACTTAGTCCAGACAGTTTCTTTCTGGGAAAGAAACTTTATTCTCTCTTTTGACAGCTGACAGTGTCTGAGGTATTCAGTACTCTCACTGTGTGCATTTTTTAGAGTCTTCAGTTAGGAAAACCTTATTGGCATTTACAAAGTCATCCTGAGTTCAAGAGATCTTATAATCTAGTAAAAATAAAAGTGTCCATTCATAGCATCCAGTACAAATAACTATGTTGCTTGCTTATTTTAATAAAAGATATAGTTGAAGAAATAAAAGTAAGACAGTTTTAAGACAGAATTGTCAAAGGTCCTTCAATTCCTTTGTCCATCAGTTAATGTTTGTATATTTGACACTATCATGACAGGATTTCTGTCTTTCTGCATTCCCTGTATTTGAGGTTACAGCTTAAGTGAGAACTCTTGCATTTTAGCATTTAGGTTATATGTATATTGCTTTTGAAGTACTTCAGAGGGCCTAGACAGTTTAAATCCTACTGAACTTGACTCTTTCTTTATTACTCGAAGAACAGAATGGTCACTATTTTTCACTGAAGTATCACAGAATCACCGAATCAAAGAATCACAGAATGTGCTGGGTTGGAAGGGTCCCACAAGGATCAAGTCCAACTCTTAGCCCCACACAGGACCATCCCCGAGAGTCACAACATGTGCCTAAGAGCATGTCTTAATATCTTTGAAGATATAAATTTCCCTTTTTTTAATGCTAGATATCAATTCTTGGACTTGACTGGCCAATTTATGACTGTTTAACTCCAGACAGGGAAAAAAACCATGTCTGTCTTTATTGGTTGAGAGACAATTACACAATCTAGCAATCCTACCCTCACAGCCCTCAGCTGCATAGTTCACTCATTAGTGCTGGCTGTGACACTCAAATAACATCTGGTGTAATTTTTGTTTAGCTGTTCTGGCTGAAAACTAACCACTTTCCCTTATAGGACTGTTTTCAGGAAACTCATCTATCTCTGAACTAACCTGCTACACATGTGCAGAAGTGCTGGCATAAGGGAGGGACAGATATATTCACTGTGAATGGAACCAAGGGAAATCTGATTAGGTTTGGTGGAAAATGTGGAAGCACGGCATCATCATGCATCCGTGAGTTTGAAGCACACCCTTTACTGAATCTTGCCTTCTGTATTAGTTTGTATGTTTGATAAATGTTTGATAAAAGCTGAGTAAAATACATTTTGATCACTAATCAGCCTTATTTGATTGAGACACCACTTAAAGTTGACAATGTGCTTGCTGTGACTGATCATTTTCTACCCTTCTTTTAAGGCTACTGCATAGAGTACAAAGCGGTTCATTTGTAGAAAGAAATCAAAACAAAGCACTTGTCCTACAGATATTTTATTAATTTGGTTACAATTTTTTCTAATGCAGAATTAAAAGAAAAAATTATAATCTAGCACTTGCATACAAGGACCCAACATAACATTTACTGACTACTTTATCCTCTACTAGTAGTGACTAGATTTAGTGACTAGAGTTTAGTCTTGTTTACTAGGTCATTCTGACAACACAGGCTCATCTCCCAAGACTGTGACATCTGAAGTGTTAGAGTAGTTTTCTTAGGCTTTTATCTTGCTTGTTTTAACATGTAGGAAATCTTGTCTCAACAGATGCAATAATTTTTTATATAATTTGAGGAATAAAAAAACCATGAAGAACCTAAACATTTTAAAGTGTACAGGAACAGTTTAAATGTCAACATGATTGGAAATGATTGATTGTGTCTTCAAAATTTTGCCAGGATGAAAAAGACGTATTCTCAAATGATTTCAAATTCTATTTACAAATAAGTACAGAAAATGAAGAATTTAAATGAAATCAAAAGGGAGGGGAGATTTGTAAAGAAAGAATACATAAAAAGAGGACAGGATCATAAAGAGAGTGAAAAAACCGCCAAATATAGTAGGACTAACAGTAGAAAGAGATACCAGTAAATTAACCAAATAGAGAGGCAACAGAGGTCAGGGATCCATGAGAGAATTCAGATTTTTCTTTTACAAACTCTGGACAACCCTTTCTCTCTCACCACCCATTTTTATCATGTTTAAGTCCTGGAATACAAACATAGAATATGGATATAAAATTTGTAAATTCCTGTATTGCTACCAGTTTCTTTTGGTATTCTGCAGGCCTTAGCTCATATTCTGTAAACTGGGCACTTTTACATAACACTTCTTACCATGAGTATCACAGGACATCGTCAGAAGCATAATAAGAAGTATTCCAGAAACTGCAACTAAATTCAGAAATACCAACAAAGACATCTGAAATCATTGAGGAGTTTATCAAATAACAAATTTGCACAGTTATTTAGACAGTATATCATACTGTCTTCCTCACATGTGAACTGTGACTGTTTTGGTAAAAATAGTTCAAAACAAGTTCTAAAATTCTACTCATTACAAAAAAGATAGCCAGTCCCCATCTGCAGACTGTGACTGATTCCTTACTATAATCCATTTACAATATTTTTAATAAAATTTTATTTCCTTTATGACTGCGAAAGTCAACAGTTTTTTGTGAGGTTTAGTTCTGTATTGTTTTCCCAGAATGGCATCCTGGAGTCAACAATGGCTGAGAGGTGTGACAACCACTTACTGTCGAACAGTATCAATGTACGGTTGCAGTAATCAGCCATGTGTCAGAAATAAATGTAAAAGACAAAGGAAAGCGAATGACTGAATAAAAGGAAAGTAGGATGAGCAGACATAGGAGTCATGCTAGAAAAAGAAGCAAGGACTCGCCAGGAAAAAATGTGCACAGATTGGGTAATTAGAGTAAGCGAAGAAGAAGTGATGCGTACTAATGAGTACAAACAAAAAGAGATGAAACACCCATAGTGAAAGCGGGTTTGTGTGTATAGAGCAAACATGGTTCCATGTTGTAATCCGTTGGACCCCAGACAGGAATCCGGTGTATTCTGACAATAATATTGCTGTGTCTATCATTCTGATAGCAGAACAGTCAAAGAGAAAAGTCTACTTCAAACCTTCCTGGCTCAACGGAAAATTGGATTAGCTATGAGGAATCATCTAATAGGTCTGTATTTCATTAAAATATGATGTCTATTTAGCAGGTGAACTAGGAGCTGAGTGAAAAGCTAGAGATACAATTCAGTCAAGCACTGTCATTATGCTGAGTGTTTAATGGTGTTTAAGCTTACTCTTAGTGATCATTACACATCTTTATTTTGGTATATGTCTTAGCTCCTCTGATTCTAATTAAGACTTTTCATGATTCAGTCTATTAGCACAGAGTTTTTTTATGCATTTTATATTTAGATTATATTTTTTCCTTTTTTTTTGTTGTGGGAGTGGTTGTGAGGAGATGGAATAATGCGCCTATCCAGAGTAATTAAAAGTAATTTTTCCCACACACCTTGCATATTCTAGGGTCTATAGGTTTTATATTCACAAGTAGAGTAGTTGTCAAGTGTAGAATATTACCCCTCTTAAGATCAAGGCAGCATTTTGTAAAACACATGATGAAATTCTTTCTTTCAAATGAAACACAAATTTGTCATGTAAGGCGAGTATTACAATAGCCAGAACAAGCATTTTTGACCACAAGAGATGAAATAATTTATCCTTCACAAGCGTGATTATAAATAACTACATATATATGTATTAGTAGTAAAGTCTCTATTCATTTTAATACATTAATATTAATCCAAAATAGAAAGTGAGACCCTAAATTAGCTGGAAAAATATCAACCACTGAACTACTTACTACCAAGTAATTTCTTCCCACTTTTTCTGCCATAAGTGACAAATTGTATTTTTAATATAGGTAAGAGATTTATATCTGTACAACATTTGTGCCTAACTTAAGCATAATCTCTGAGTATTCTGAGTCTGGAAAAAATAAAAAATGTTGCAGTCAGTTCAAAGAAAGCTATGTCATATTTACTTCCTGGTGTTTGCAACTTCCATTTGTACTATTTCTATAGTTAGCTTATATATTTATTTATTGCTACACTATATTGAAACTGAGCTAAATCAGTAGGGGGAGCTTTAAGACCCATGAGCCAGAATGGGTTTTGTGTTCTGCCACTAAAGGTTTAAAATGCCTTAGGGCTTCAGTGTTAAACATATTGCTCTGCTCAATGAATAGTGGCACAGAAATTTCTACAAATACAAGTTTGTTTCCAAAGCACTTGTAGGGTGCCTATAATCACCTTGTCCTTTGTAACATTGATTTTTAATATATATGGCTAGGCCAGGATATTTTATAACCCAAATAAAAAGCTCCTGGAAGTAAATAGCACAAAGGACTGAAAGTGTATAGTTTATATATCCAGAAATAGAAAATCATTTGTTTAAATAAACTCAAGCTGAGCAGAGTAATTGATGGCTTCTTTACCCCCTGAAGTGCCATGAAATGAATGTGCCCTTATATAGTAATTAAAATGTGCCAACAACTATTTTATTGTCTCCAATGGAATTGTCAAGCATTATTCCAAAAACAAACCAGAGGCAAAGCTGCTAAACATGGTATTCTCTGCCATTGTAGTGTGTAGGCTCGTATTAAAAAAAGACCAGCTGTCACATCATACATACGCATTATCATTAACAGTGAGGATCCGGAGACTCTCCATTCCTTTCTTATATTTTAGGGAAAAGGTAGCTTGTTTCTTTTTCTTAAATAAAAAATCTCTTCTGATTTTATTATTCCTCTTTAAAACTACAAGATGTACACGAACCAGATGTTTTATCTATTCAAAAGGAAAATTATAAACCATATTTAAATAAGTGTTCTGGTTCAAACTTGTTTTGAAAAGTTTAGGTACCAGAGTAAGGGAAAAATATGTTAAATACTAAACTTAGGGGACAACTCCCCTCCCTTTTCCTTTCTATGAAGTATCATTCATATTTTAATTAGATGTCTGGATTGAAAACTTTTTCTTTAAAAAGAGACTTTATTTCCCTGGGTTTTTTTCCATGCTAAATTGTTTTTCTTAACAAAATTGAATTGTTTTGCTCGGCACATCAAATTTGTACCAAAATATCAACAATCTAACTATAGTTATGTACTGTTTAGGATTTCTGTCACATTTGTTAACCTTAAACCTACTGCAGTCCAATGGAACATTTGCTTGTGATGCCAGTGAGCTATATTTTCTAACCATACCATACAGGTGATATTTAAAAACCCCCAACCTAACAGCCAAAACCCCCAGATCTTATTATCAAAGTTGTAGTTAGACACAGATAACTACTAAAAAAGGATACTGAAACCCTTGTTACTCCACTTCCACCATAGATATCTTTAGAGTTCCAGAATCTCAGCAATAAAGTCATGAGAAATAACTTGCAGCCAAATCATGAGATCTATTCTGAGAGTCTGTTAAGTAACTCAAGACATACAATAATTTAACTGAAAAGAGAACTGGAGGATGTCAGTGTGAAAACCGAAGATTTGTCTAATCAAAAACCTATTGATTTGAACACAGAAGAAAGAAGGATGATTATATCTTAATGTAGTTTAATTAGACTACAATCTGATTAACTTTCTATAATTATATATATCCAAGCATAATTCACCCAGTGTGAGCCAAACTTGTCTTAATAAACATTCCTGAGGAAAACTAAGTTCACAAATAATTGGCCTTTATGCCATGCTGCAGCAATCCTGTCACCTGTCCACACTGAGACTGAAAAAAGGAAATTGGAGGCTGCCCTCCTATCTGCATGTGCCCAAGTTCTTGGCTTCTCTTATTCATTTTTCTCAAATCATTTAACTTGGGGTGTGAAGTTCTTCTAAAGTATTCAGTAGTAGATGTTCATGAAGTTGAAACAATGTGAAAGTGTACTCATATTTGGTCTCTCCATCCCATGCATGTGTCACTTGTGGGGGAAGGAAGTAACTTTTCCCATTGTTATGCATTGCTTTGTGTCTAAAACAGGTTGTGCTAATCAGGAATGAGGAACTGAAAAGGAATAATTTTGAAAGCAAGTCTAATTTAGCAACAGAATATAAGTCTTTTACAGCCTTTAGAAGAACAGAAGAAATGCACAACTCTGTTATCATAGCTGCCTTTCCCATCTCTGCCTAAACTGATGCATTACAGATTCCATATAGTCTACTTAGGAAAAAAAAATGCTGAAGAGATAAATTAAACTGTGAAAATTGTCATTTTGCTAAATGGCTTTCTGACGTCTGAGATTTTTCACCTTCACTTTGTCCTGTCTGTTAGACTGCTTGCCATAGCATGGGGTCCCACTTCTTGTAAGCAGCATTAACAAGGCTAGAGTCAGTGTGTCCCACATGTACAGCAGTCTTGGCCCTAGGGTATTAAAATACCTCCCTTCGACTTTTCTTCTGCAATATACCTAAACATGCTGTTATATTTCAATAAAATATCTATTTGTAACTGCTACTTCTATCATTTTTTCATGACATTTTTGGAAGTAGCAGAAAAACCAAACTTTCCTGCTGCTTTACTTTTTTTTCCACACTATTTTTTCTCTTGGCTACTTTTCTGTCTCTCTCTACATTGTGTTTATTTAAAAAGCGTTAGCTTAGTTATCCCAGAGTATTTTTTAATATGCTTACTATTTCTGTATTGAGTTTAACTGGTGCAGCAGAGGTGGGTGGCTGGTGTGGTGTGTGCTGCAGGGTGGCCTCTGTGAGAAGAGGCCAAGGACTGCGCTGTGCTGGACACCGCTGGTTCCAGCCAGTTCCAACCAGCTCCAGAAAACCCACCACAGGGTGAAGCTAAGCGTCTCAGCCGAGCTGGCAGCACCTCTGTTTTTAAGAATGGCCAAAAAGGGGCAGAGGCAGGTGGAACAGAAAGAATGGAAAGCAGCAGAGGGAACACCAAAATCAGAGACAAAGGAGGGTGAGGAGGTGCTCCAGGTGTCTGAGCAGGTATTCTTGCTCAAGTCCATGGCAAAGGAAGATTTTGCCCCTGCAGTCCAAGGAGGGCTATGCTGGAGCAGACATCAACACTCTGGAGCACCCCACACTGGAAGAGGTAGATGTGCCCTGAAAGAAGCTGCAGTCCATGGAGAACCCACACACTCCTTGCAGGAGCTGGAACTTGTGGAGGACCTGTGCTAAAGCAGTCTGTTTCTGATAAATGATGGAAAGAACCAAAGCTGGAGAAGTTCTTAAAGAACTTCAGCCAGTGGGAAGGATACACACTGGGGCAGTTCATGAAGGACTGTCCTGTGAGAGGGACACTGCAGAAGACAAAGAGCGTGAGAAGGAGGAGCAGCAAAGATGATTTTTTACGAACTGGCTGCAAACCAAATTTCCCATCCTCCTGCAACATACGGCAGGAAGGAGGAAGGAGAGTCAAGAGTGAAGTTCAACATGAGAAGAAGGCGGGAAGAGTGAAATATGTTTTAGTTTTAGTCTATGTGTCTCAACAACCTAGTCTGTTTTTAACTGGTGATAAATTAAACTAATCTTCCCATAGTTTAGGCTTTAGCTTGTCTATCTTCTTTTTTGCCCTCTCCAATTGAGGAAAAGGAGAGAAAACTGGGTGGGTCACTGGCAGACTACTAAGGTCAACCCATTCCACACACAGCTGTGATTCTATATTCAGAAGTGCAGAGAGAAAAAAGTATTCAGCAGCCTGACACTATTACATGCATGCTGTGTCTTGGAGTGGCTGCTAAGACAATGCATATTGCTCATGTTTCCAGAAGCAAAGGTGTAAGCAAGAACTAGCGCCACTGGTAGAAGATTGTTTATGCCACTGCTATGTTTTTCTCATTTTGTGTATTACTTTTCTAAAGTTTTCATATTTATTTACTTCCAGGAGAACCTGCTCAGACTTCCTCTTAAAAAAACAAACAAAAAAAATATATGACTGTTATTACACTTCTTACAAATAAGTATAACAAGGAGCTACTTCTTTGTTTCTTTTCCTGGTTTTTAATTTAAACAAAAATTGCATATCTTAAAATATCTCATTAAAATATTCTTTTTTTTTATTTTAGACCCTCCTTAGTAACCAATTTGTAACTGAGGAAGTAATCATCCTCCCAGTATTCCATACGATTTTCTACATAAACCAGAGTATAAATAAGAAGGGGAAGAAGCCTCTGGCTCTCTTTCCTTTCCGGTGGATCCGGGACCAGGTTCTCTGCTATCGACTCTGCTCGTGTAGAAGAGTGAGGCCCAGTGAGGCCTTGTGGACCTTAGGAAGCGGAGAGTGCCGGCAGTCGCTTGGTGCAATTCTGCTATCTCGAAGACAGTAGTAAGATTTTCTCTTATTAATTTTTTTTATTGGTTACTCCTAGGTTTTTACTGTATATATCTGTTTTAATTTTTTTTTTCCTTCCCTCTCCCTTTTCTCTTCGGGGCAGGGGGAGGTGTTCGGGGTCCCTTCTCCTGTATACATAATATTCTAATTGTATATAAGTGTAAATACATGTATATATTTTTATACAGCTTTAATCTACTCATTTTGACATTTCAGTAACTTTTCCCTTCTCCCTTTCCCTTGTGTTCATAGAGGGGGTGGGGGGAGGAAAGGCTGCAAACTGTAAGGTTTGAGCATTCGGCAAAAAAGTCAGATCCAAACCGTTACAAATATAAAATAAAAATAAAATATGCTGATTTTGAAAAAAATATTTGAAACATTTAGAACATTGAAAAATATGATGTTTTGATACTTATACAGTTATTAAATAACTCTTTTTTCCCCCTCTTTCTTAAGGGAAACTGTTTCCTCAACACCTGATTGAATTTATTGAAAATAACTAAAAGAATGAAAAATGAAACGAAACTTTAAAATCTTTTGTTATTGTGCTGAATGTAACACACAGTCACTATAAATAAAAAAAATTCTAAAAAATACACTGGAAACAGGAGTCAAATCCAGAATGGAGCAGAGAAAGCAGCAATCCTTGATTATCTGCTTTATGAATAAATTAACCAAAACTACAGACAAAGATATCCAAAAGATGTGTGCTTCACTATGTTAGTGAAAATTAATTTCTCTAAGATACAGTAAAATGGAGTTAGCATGGTTATATGCTGGAATATAGCATTTTTCACATTCTTATTCCCAAAAGCCATATAGTTAATGCAATGCCATGCCAAGTCTGATGAACCATGCTGCACCTGGTGCTGCAGTTAGCACAGTCTGTGCTGTCTTAAATACCATTGTATTTCTCTGCATTGCACATACAATTTTTATTTTTTTTTTAATTAAGCAAGCTAACCTAGTTCAAGAACAAAGACAGCAGAAAATAAAGTTGTGTATGCATAAAAATGTGCAGGTCAGCTATCTAATCATACAAGAAAAACATAGACATTAAAATTTATCTACTTGGACATAGTGTAAGAATCTATGCAAATTATCCACCTTCTGAGCCAGTTCACCTTCCTTTATTGTGCTATAGAGTTGAGACCAGAAATGCCTATAGACTCATTTACACTAGCTTAAGCCTGATACAGAAAATCACTTTGCTGAACTAAACCAAAGCAAGGAGTCCTGTAACCCCATGTCTGAAATTTTCTGAAGTCCTTAGTTCCAAGCTGCAGACTACTTTATTTTGAGCCAGATCAGCTCCAACTGAGTGGAAGGTGATTCCAGCAGGGGGAGATTGCAACTACCCACAATAAATTTGTCCTATTCAGGGCCAAAGTGAATATAACCCTTTTTGTTTATAGTAGAGTTTAAATTTCTGCATTACATCGACTGAGTTTTTTCCAACTGGAGCTACCAGAGTCCCACTGCAGCTCCGATAATAAAATATATAGTCTTAGTACATAATGATTTATAGTTAACAATTATTCTGATATTACATGCAAAATAGTTGCATACCAAGATCAGTAAAGTTCGGGAAATGTCTTTCTACAGTGAGTCTAACATACTTGAACTACAAATTAGCACCACAGACAAATGAAAAAATATATCTATTTTTCTAGGTCTGACTGACTCCCAGACAACTTTTGTTTGGAATATAATTTGAAACACACTGCTTGAATTTAAACCGTAGATCAAGTGTTATATATCAGTCCTTTCACTTAGGATTAGCTGAACTATATACAGGTCAGAAGAACTTTTTAATATGCTGCTTCAAGGTGGTTTTGGAGCCTGTGAGCAGAAAAGTTTCATTTATCTGCGTAGTGGTATCAAAGGAGAAAATTGAAGCCATCCCTATAGCACTTCAGTGATAATGATAGGACTCTCTTCTGAGGGTCTTCACTTGTTGCTGCATTAGATAGGAATCAGTGACAATTCTAAATGAGATTTTCTTCTTCAGATAGAAACTGTGTTAGCCCATTTATCTTACAGAAATCTTTGAGGGTTCATATCACTCCACAGTCCATATGCACTAGGAACTGTCTTTGCATACAAATCAGTCAATATTTCTCCATAAAGAACAGAATAATGTTATTTCCAGGTGAAATTCACATTGAAAAACAAAGTGGTCTTTCTTTTTTACTTCTCTCCCTTAGTACAAGACTACTCTGAATTTAGTCTAGTATCTATAAAACATCTCTATTGCAAGAAAGAAAAATTCCATTACTCATGGTTAAAATACTGATTAAGATCCTGTACACGAATTTGGGGTTTTTTTTTTTGTGATACTACAGATTTTGTCAACCAAGCATAATGATAGAAATAAGGGACAAGCATTATATTCTGTTTGCTCAGGGACAAATGACACAGTTCATACTATGGAAAATAACTGAGTGTTGCTATTGTCTGACATCATGAACAGTCATGTATGAAAACAGATTTTATTATTTTGCTAGTAAAATATATTAAAACAGATACTGAGGTCTCTCAGTGTGTGGGCCACAATTACTATACAAATGAACCTTTAATCCTAGCTACATCAATAAACAACATGGATATTTAAAAAATTAAGATTTGCTACCCATAATAAATTGATAACCCAACATATAAAGGGTAAAAGAGCTTCCAGACTGACAGCAGGTATGAAGGTCTTAAGCTTATAAGGATATGCATTAGATTATTCTCTGAGCTGTTTTTCTTTCATGGCACAAGGAAAGTTTGTTCTATTGCCTCCAGGAAATAGAGCGTGAAAATTAAGGACATAAATGTAAAAAAAGTTGAAGAATATCTATATTACAGTAAAAAGATCTGTTTCAAAGGCCTTTTATGGATAAAGAAACAATAGGCAGTGATGTCAGAATCCATTTCTTAATGTAAAATGGCAGAGGCTGCAGTGGTAAAAATCCAAGTGACTGGAAAGTCACTGATCCTTACATGATCGTACGTATATTTTCTGCCACATAGAAGTGTCTCCAACAGCATTCAAGTCACACAAATGGATAGCCTGCTCTGACTGAAATGTAGCCCATTTAGTACCACAAGTGTCTGGAGGGGCCAAGCAAAAAGAAGCAGAGCCCAGGTAAAATCCGTGAGAGATACCCACCTCACTAAATGAAAGGGCAGGGAAGTGAGCGAGTGGCTGTGTGGTGCTTTGTTGCCCCATGACAACAACCAAATTACTGCATATTACTTTTGAAACAGTAAGGAACTATTTCACTGGCAAAGCAGAAAATAGCATACATGAAAAATGGAAAAACAAAAAAAGGAACAACATGGGGCTGTAAATAAATCATTCTTTGGCCATGGCTGAGGAATAATTCAGTTGATGCATCACTGAAAGAGAGGCAAACCACAAAATGCTTTTTGTGGCTATTAATACGTTTCAAAATTCTACATATTGGAAACTTAAAGTACTGTAATATACATTAAGCTCAAAAATTATTGTTAAAGCACAAGCATAATATGGTAGCTTTGTAGAGCTTTCTTATGCACTTCATTGATTCTTTTGTACGCTGAACAGTTTATTCAAAGATAAGCTTGCTCACATTTGTATTCTTTATTATTCAACAACTGTATCTATTTAATTGTTTTATTATTATTTAATGTGAATTTATATTCCTGTATGTATTACCCCATTCAAAATACCAAGAATAAGAACAAAATATCTGATTTCAAGGACTTGAATCACGTCTGTCCTTTGTACTTATTTATGTATTATTTTACAATAGTTCAGAAAAAATTGTGCCTTTTTGCATTAATCTCTTTCCATTTCCTGAAGACAATAACAGAAACTTTCCTTATGCAATTAAATGGAAATAAAGATTATCAAAAAGAAACATCTGACCCTCACCTTCATGAAGAATGTGTTCCCAAGAGCTCAGTAAGTTCTTACATTTTTCAGAGCTGAGAGTTTGCAGTTTAACTGTTTGCAAACCTAGTTATCAAAAGGTAAGGACTACTGATGAAGAAAGATTGGTTATATTAACTGAATTGTGTCAAAATACAGTTCTTACAAGCAGGGAGTTATTCTGCCCCAAATAAAGCCTATTTTTTAATTGTTGAATTTTTGTTTCATTTATTTGTACACTTAAGTATGATAATGAGATCCTTAATAAGATCTGATGTATTGTATCAAGATAAAATGTTTGCTAAAATGAAACAGAATTAACTCTGCTCTTACTGTAAAATGGAACATCAAATTGTATTAGATTTTTGTTTTACTTCCTTTATTTCAGTAGTTATGTACTCTGCTTCACTGATTATCAGATTAGTGTGAAAAGAAATATTTCTTTATTAAAAAGATTGATTTTCCACAAACTCATCATGATGTAAAATATTCTAGTTTGTTATAAAATTCTGCAAAGAGAAGCAGTTGCATGAAACAGTTCATATTTTCTAAAAGAGTAAGCAAGTCACTCACGTGAAAATTTAATAAGCCATATGTTTTAATCTAAAAAAGAAAAAGGAATTTTGGACTCCTTTTAGACATATTTGGACATATTTAATTTTTTGACATCATACAATTTCTTTTTTTCTCTGAATCTGTGAATTAAAAAAACTTAAATTATTTAAACATATCCAAATTAATTAAAATATGAACGTAATTTATATATGATTTGGATGAATTTCAGGAAAGTCCATATTGCACTTTCATAAAAAAATACTTGCACACATATATAATACATACACTTACGTACAAGAGCAGATAATTTATTAATGCAAGTTATTTTCTCATGTATTCACAGGCACAGGCTTGTCCAGTCATCGCAGAACATTCTGAGTTGGAAGGGACCCACACAGATTATCGAGTCCAGCTCCATTAAGTGTATGGCCTATACAGGGATTGAACCCACAACCTTGGCCTTATTAACATTATATCCAACTGAGCTAATCTCAGGGTCATAGTTAGAAAAGTACAAAATAAATGGCTTTGTCCAAAAAAGAATACTATTCTAATCTTAAATTTAGAAAAAAATCACGTAACTGATATGGCTTAGATGGAATATGTTGGAACAAGGATTTTGCTATGGTTGCACAGATACATATATTTCAATGAAAATTCAAATGCCAACATCTTGCTTAAAATGCAAATAGTGCAGTGCAAATTTTCATAGAAGTGATAGTTACAGCAGCAGTAGTGCATTGGAGCAGCACCTGTATGAGAGGCATATTGTAAATATTTATTTATAGAATTTTCTCATTTAGTTGTAAAATTGAAGAGCAAAATTAAGCTTTTACAGCTGTAGTGTAAACCAGTATGACTGATACATAGATGAGAAGAATAATCTAAAAGTCATACTACGTATTCTGTTCCTGTGCAGGGTACTATAGATATAAACATCAAGATAGGGTAATGCACTTTTTATTCTCTAATACTGTCTCTAGTTTCTTAAAAATACAAACTAATTTTTAAAATGTTTGTTATGCAGACAGTAGCATTAACCTTCTGGCAAAAATCAATACTGTGTAAATGAAGTCCAATATGCACCCAATTCAACATTATTTTCTCCAGCAGTTTTTCTACAATAACAACCACCAAATGATGATAACATAGGTGCTGTTAAGAAAGCTCTTCTACACTAGAGAAATTCTACAGGCACAAGTAGTTTATTAAAAGCTACTTTATAGCAGTTAAGTTATCTGAATTTTCTTGAATACCAGGGACTTTTACTTCAAAATTTGCACTTAAACATCCTCAGTTCATGTTGTAGCTGAAAGGTCAAAAGATCTATAGAGGTAGGAAGGTTGCTTATTTGCTTGCTTTTTAAATCCAGGAATGTCAAGTATTAAGCAGAATGAATCACAGAATGGAAAAGCAAAAACAAGGATCTGCAACAAATACGGGAACGACTACAAGGAAACTGTCAGAATATGATTCCCGGATATCAAAAAGGGTGCTACTGACCTTTTGTTCCCTTCTCACCCAGGAAATTAATTATGTCTCCTTTATGTTAGCATTAATGACCATGAGGATGTGTAGGCGATGAGTTCAGTCTAATAATCTCACTTATTTTTTTGTTCCAATTAATTTTTAGCAGAATCATCAAACTCCATGTTCACCATATGACTCAGTAATTATTAGTTTGTACACAGAAGAGGATATGTGAAAAGCTGTGCCATCTCTTTAAATGGATTGATTTAAAATTAATTGAGAAATTGCACTTCATCTTAAAGTAGCTTACCAGAGGAAAGCGAGTTCATTGAGGAGTCATACCAACTGTGGAACCCATTTTAAATATCTTCTTTTCTGATGGTTTAAATTAAATTTTCAACTCAATACAAATAACAATGGGACACTAAGAGCTGACACACTCCTAAGTTTTTCTTGGCTGATAAAACTTTTGACAATGACAAGATACCAAACTAACGCAAGATAAATTAGTAAGTGTGTGAGTGGACTGAATGAAAGAATGAAAGCTGTTGTCAAAACCACCAAAAAATAATAACATTTTAGATTTCAGCAGAGGTGGCCTGTAAAATGTATATGTAATAAAAAAACCTCTATCCAGTAAGGAGAATCATTCAGAAAGACAATCAAACTACCTCTGAGGAATATGCTAGAACTCATATACTTTTTTTGTTGAAATAGAATAAACAAATTTGTTATATCATCTGTTTAAACTGGATCCTAATTGATTCAGTCATGAGATATTTTAATGAAATGTTTCATACTTGTTCCAGGTGTTTAGATAAAGGTCTGAGCACAAAGAAAGCTGAGTACGTTTGAGCAACCTTTTTCCTCAGTGGTCTCATGTTGTGTATTCATTGATACAATACTTTCCAGGAAAAAAAAAAAAGTTCTTTGGATAATTGAACTCAGTATTTTGCTAAAATGTGGTGTTTCCATAGTTCAAAAGTTCTCATTGCATCTGTCAAACACTTTGTGGGAGTATACTGCAGGCTACAGGGTGAACTATCACCAAAAGACGAAATATGTAATCATTTTGGTTATTGATGTTTGATTTTCCCACTCTTTAGAAGTTCAGCATCTACTGAACTGTACACATACTTAAAAAGCTCATGTTTATTAAAGCAGTAGTTAACATAAAATCACAGGAATGCTGACCTTCTTAGGTGGAAACAACTTTACCTAAAGATTCCTGTTCTCACAGTAGGAAATATTATTATTATTGCAAAACTTTTTTGTTTGGTTGGCTTTTTGTATTTTTTGTTTTCTGTACTAGCATATAAAGAAAGACTGACTGCTATATTCCTTCATTTGGGACAGATGGTAGAGTTTGCTCATAGCTTTAAAATAAGAGGTGATACAGATTCATATCTCTACACCAAAGAGGCGCTAAGTTAAAGTGTGCAAGATAACATGAAAATGATTTCTTTTCTATATTAGGCAGCATAATTCTCCATAAGATGGGAAAAACATTGCATAATTAACTCAAGTTTGATTTTACTGACTTTGTGACTACTGTCTCAGGGTAAAGCCTATGAGGTTTCAGACACTAAGAGGAAGAAAATACTTGCAAGGTGCTGGCTTTATCTTGGAGATATGACTTCTTGTGAATACCTCTCTGAAATGGTAACTAGAAAAATCTTGGCCAGGCTCTAGTTTCATCTGACACTCCTAAGGATCTTTCAGCCATCCATGCTGGATATTTAAGCTCTCTGGGATTGGTTATGGATGTCTAGGGAGTACTGTAGTCCAAGTTGAAAACTGAAATTGTGTACATCAGAGGTTTCAGATCAGATGCAATATGCTGTGAGCAAACAGTGTTTGTGACAAATGCCTCCCAAACTGTACTAGCTGGTATATAGGATTGTTAGAAAAACTTTATGGCAATATTTGCTGCTGGGTAGGTTTCTGTACATGAAAAAGCATCTAGTATGTATTTCTTATACTTATCTCTTCATGCTGCTTTGCAGTTATGACTGTGAGAACAGTGATATTTACACACATAGTTGTTGATGTTTCTGTTAGGTAAACATGTATTACACTTTAAATTAAATGAGTCAATATTTGTATTTATGGAGAGATTAGCAGTCCATAAGGAAAGGGGTTTCCTACCCACCCCAGACTAAGTCATTAACAAATATGTAGAAATAGACAGATTTTGGAGCAAAGTGCAGGAACTTGCTCAATTTCGTATTTTAATTTTTGAATAAAATAACTATGAATCAATAATCATCAAATGGCCGTAACGGGCCAGAACAAAAGTCCACTTAGTTAATACTGTGTTGTTAACAGTGAGTGTATTAGGTGCTTGCAAAAAGGGTATGAAAGAGTACAAGCATAGAATATGCCTTCTGTATTATGGCTTCTCTGCCTAAGGCAGTCATCAGTTTAGGAAATTTAACTATGTGTTACAGTATTAGCCCTGTATACCTGTCTTAAGCTTTATGTGTGTGCTTTTGGACAAATCATTGAACTTTTTCACATTTTTCATCCCCCATCCTTCAACACTAGCTTATTCTTTTAAAAATGCATTTGTACAGGTCCTAACACAATGCAGTCTTGTTCTTAATGGGGGTCTGTAAATATCACTGGCATTTAGTGAATTCTCTTCAGTACTAGTTCAAGATCTATTTTTATTTATTTTGTACAAGGCATACCAGAAATGTATGTTCAAAATTGCTAGCAAAGCAGTCTGAAATTATCAGTGACTGCTTAAGAAATGAGTAATTTTTCCTATGAAAACAAATATACATAAGTCCTCACAGTTTGTCAAGATTTCTTTCAGTTCAGATTTGTTAAGGTGGTCCTAACACATGCTGTTAAATCACTGTAAGAAGGATTTTGTAATATCTGTGGATTTTATTTGAATGGATGCCACTCCATATTTTTTTTCTAATTAAAAAACCTCCACGGTAAGAATAAGTAGGACAAATTACAGGTGAAGTCAGAAAAGAAATGACCCACTGTGGTGTCAAGATGAAATTCAGACATTTCATTGCATGCTATGATTGAGGTGTGTAGTATCTAGAGTCAATTGTTATAAGAAATTTTGATTACCCAAGACACTAAAAAGCTATTGAGGTAAGTAATTTTTCTTGCTGAAGATGACTGTAATGCTTCAGTGTAATATGCTGAAGGAGATACTTATCCTGAAAATATTTAAAATCTTCATTTGAATGATGCACTAAGAATCCTGCAGGGTGAACCATCCGGTCATGGCACAGCTCATATGGATAATTCACATGTAATCAGAAGAATATAGAATATTTCTGCCCTGAAGTAAAACCTTTTCCTTCTTTCCTTTTCAATGAAAAAAAACTAAAAAACAAAAAACAAACCAACAACTCAACAACCAAAAAAAACAAAAAAAAAACCAAAAAAAAAGATTCTAAGATAGAAAGAAATTTTGGATTATTTTCTTGGAATTTTTGCCAAATTTGATCATTAGTCCTACAGGATTGGAGTGGGTCCACTGTTACTTAAAATTTTCAGGGGAGTGTATCTTGGCATTAGTTGTAGTTGATTTTAAAGGAAGGAGCCCTATTTGGAAATAGGCAACATCAAAGACTTATATGAAATGATATGAAAGTCAAGCTCCAAGATAGTTAGGCCTAGGCAAGGAATATTTTTAAAAATGCCGGTAAGTTTGAAAGAGATTAAGAAGAAAGAATTTTGGTGTGGTGTGGTATATGGTGTAATGTGATGTGATGTGATATTCCAGCCATTTTTTGTTACCTCTGTATTAATCCCCCATTTGAGTCAGGTATTGTCATAAATCGGTGAGGGATGAAATGTCCTATCTCCTACTGATTAGTGTGGTTTGCATCTGAGAGATATTGATATATATTTATAAGCATTAGATCTTCTAAATTAACAAAAAATCTTATCAATGGAGGGAATAATGATATTAACATCTTCATTGAATCTATCGCACAGATTCTTTCTTCCTCAAGAGTGCCTAAAATTCATTTACACTAAACATCTTAATTTAATAAATGTACAGAACCTGCTATACCATTTTAAAAAAAAAATTAAAATTATCTAGTAAAGCTTTGATTTTTTACTCTTGAAATCTATATCATTGTCCTAGTTCTTCAACATACCATGTATTTTAATATGCTAAGATGGTTATGCAGATCTCTCCATCCTACTATTTGAACACCTCCCACATGAATGAAGCAAATTAAAATTATGATGTTCATTTTACATCAACCCTATTTCATTATTAGACTTTCCTTTTTTGGCATCAATAATAAAATATTTTGATCGGGGAATGCAATAACAAATTCTCTATAGACCATGCTTGTCCAGAATTATAGAACTATAAAACTTTATTATATAATTTAACTTATAATTTATAATCCTTAGGGGAGGAAAACTTCTTTTAAACTAAGGAAACTAAAACTTCTTGCATATCATTAATGTTCTTGCAACTGTTTAGAGAGATATACTTAATACTGAAAAATACTTATTATAGCCTTCTTTTATTTTCTCATAACTACCCAAGTATTCATCTTGGTGGCTGACATACCCTTTACTTGATTTCTGCTTGAAGGTAAATTGCTTTGAGATAAGTTTTTGAATAAAATATCTTCAGGTTTCTTGGTTTTGGTGGGTTTTTTTTAAAGAATATTATTTGTGTATCAATTTATTTATTACTTTCAGGACATTAGGAAAAAAACTCCACCCTTCTCTTAAGAAAAAAATCCTGATTTCAGTTAACAATTGAAAGCAGAAAATTGATGACATTATATCTGCTTCAGAGTGTAATTACATGGAATGTGAAGCACAGATTTTTATTAAAGCACAACGTGGTGGTCAACAAGTAAGTATAAATTCAGAACATGGATGCTTTTCAAACTTGATCCTGTTTGTTAGCAGCTCTGTTCATTGAAAATGCCTTTTGCATAAGCTTTTTAATTTAAAATTATAAAATATTGACTGTCTCACAGCATTTAGACATACCATCAAGTTGCTGCATGTCAGCAATAACTGCCTCTGTGTACATTCTTAGTCCATCTTATCGCTGCAAGTCTGTTTAGTAGAACACTGTTACATGTCTCTTTCTGAACACTATTCCCAGTCTGGTTTGGTTTCTGATGTTCTTATCATACCTCCTCGTATGCTTTAAAAATTGAATGCAATAGCTATTGTGTCTGACCATCCATTCAGTTCATTTTTTATGGTTCTATATAGGAGACAGCAAGATTTTAAATTCACTGTTTTAAAGTTTAGCCTAACCAGTCTGGTAAGGGAAGAACTAAGAAAGAGAGGCAAAACTGAGTCCTACTGTTCCCGATTTTTGATCAGCTTGAAAGCTGATACTCAGCCATTCCAGGCTTAAAAGTATGTTTGACATTTCTGGTTCATTCCCAGTCTCTACTGGTTAAAATATAGTAACATAATTTGAAAAATATTCTTGGAAACAGCACATGAAAAAATTCTTAGTCATATGCATATGCAATGGGATGTTGTAGGCAAACCAAATTCATTGCCTCAAAGGCTGATTTTACAAAAAACATGCTTCATGAAGAAAGACTGGACAGATTTATCAATATGCTCCCTTTCAAACATTTTTTTTTCTGATTAAGGAAAATTATTTCTGCACAGAATCCTTTGGAATTACATTTGAACAGATTTTCATGGGTCAAAACATGCTATTTATTTAAAGAACACTTAAGGCAGGTTGCTTATGAGAAATGGTGTTAAAAACTATCTTATTTATCTGGATTTAGTTACATAAGGCAATGGAAGAATAACACAATAATTTGAAAAAGATAAAGAGAAAAAAATTAAATTGTACCAAAATACTTAATTCTACATTAAAAAAAGATTACATTTGATTAATATTTTAAGAGATTCCTGACTCAAATCCATGACGCTGTTTGTTCGTTCTCCTGTCAGTTTGTTGCATCTCAGAGAGTAGCTGCAAAACCAACAAAACCAACAGATGTTACACCCAGCAGATGACAGTAAAGGAACCTGCAGAACATGTGTAAAGGAGTGGACAGGGCGAGAAAAGACAGAAGTCCTAAATTTAATCTACAACTAAGAAACAGAAACTTCATTCCCCTTCTGAGGAGCTTAAGTTGTGTGCAAAACCTGACCCTTTATTTCCATGACTACAGTTTTCCTGAGGATACAGAAACCTCTGGCTGGAGGACCAGATTTTGTAATTATACTTAATAATCACTGTTTCCTTGTAAAGAATGTTTTCTAAGGGGACTAAAGGACTAAAATCACATGGAGGAGAGTTAAATAATCAGCTAGAAAAAATTACTAGCAGTCTAAGGCACAATGATTACGTAGTGTTATGAGCTGTAGGTTGTTGCTTTATACACCTGTTCAGATAAGCAGCTTAAGCACTACTTAATTCATTCTGTACAGTATAACTAATATTAATAATGTGCTATGTTTGTTGTTGGTAAGGTTGGTAAGGTCAGCTCTATCTATTTCTCCTAATTGTCAAAATAGGAATTTTTATTATTAATGTGCTTTCTTTACTGGTTTGTTGAATTGTTGAATTGTAAAATTGTACATATTATTACTTTTATAATTTTTGAGAGAACTATGTTTGGGGGCTGTATAGACAATGTGATGTCTCCATGTTATTCAAGATTGCCCTATAACATCAAAGAAAGGAAAAGTTTGGTGTAGATGAACAGGACAGGAAAATTCAGGGACATGTGATTTTCATTCTTAATGCTTCTATTCATTCTTTTAGGGGTCCTGAAGAAACTATTTTGCTCAAATTAGTTTGAAAATGGATGCTTATCAACTGTGTCTCACAGGAACATAGAAAGTTATTTCATTCATGCCTTGAAGACTTTTTTAAATAGCAAATTATTGCAGGTTTTGTGATGTCAAAATGTCCTAGCATGTAAAGCAGAACTCTCAATCAAGTGTTCAACAATACAGGACAGTATTTCTACTGACAAATTTTAAGCCCAACTTTAGCTAACTATTGTAATAGTGATTGTAAACGTCAGAGTTTTTAAATAATTCTGATGTTTTATGAATCATGTCCTCAAGGAATATCCACCTTTTGAACTTCCTTTAAAACTCCAGTTAAAATTATTTAGGAATATTATTAGCTTGAATCTGTTATTATTGTTAATGGGAGTTACAGCATCAGAATTCTGTGATTCTGTGATTCTGTGATCAGATTAACTGTGTAAAGATGCCTTTATGAGATAGTATTTGTATGATATTATTTGCCATAATTTTACTGTATCTTTATTGTAAATAATTTCTAATACTAAAACCATCACAGGTAAAAATAAACAGGGCCCTAAATCCTCATTGGTTTTCTGGGGAGTGCAGTGTGAAGGGTGTCTATGAACAAAACATTTTTAATTTTGCCCATTGTCTAACTTCTTTCAGTGCCTTCATTTTAGAAGCTTCTTCATAGCTGTCCAATTCTAGTGCATATAGTACTCAGAAGTCTAGTCCATCACTAGATACAATTCTCGGTTGTTTGCCCTTACCTTTTTGGATCCTCTGCTGAGATAAGGTGAGTCTAGTTTCTTAAGCCTTGGAACTATTAAGGTATGAGATTATAGGTCTCTGAAACGTCATAAAAAAGATACAACTTGTCTGAAGTGATAGCAGATGATTAAGGTTTGACAGTGCTGGAAAATGTCTCTTCATCATTTCATACTGGCTAGATTTTTTTCTCTTCTTGAAAGTATTGAAAGAGTAGTTCTCTTGTCTTCCTGTGGACTATACTGAGGACATGATTTCTCTTACTATAGGAGTGGTTACCTAATTAGGCAGGTGCTTCTTTGGCTGAATTGCTTTATTGATAGAATTTATTTATTGAGCTAACTACAAAATACTCGCCTATACAAAGCATAATATGCATTTTAAAATTGATGCATTTATTTGTTTGTTTGTTTGTGGAGTTTGTTTTTTCCTTTGGGAAGCTGTTAATTCTTGCCTTGTACATTCTAAGTTTTCTTATTTTCTACAAAGAATTCTTGTATGAAACTTAGAATTAGATAAGGGCAAGTTACACAATTAAAATGGAACAGCATTCTGTTCAGGAAAGACTTTGAGAAGCACTACTTGACTTTAAAGCATTGAATTACATAACACCTCCTTGGGATTCTTAGTTCTAATATTATTATTTGCATTTATATTAGAGAAGTGCCTAGCAGTCCAAAGTAAGCACAAATTGCTCCATATTACACATTCTGGAAAAACAGCAAGAAGGAGACTGCATTCAAAGAGCTTAAAAAGTAAACAGGCAAGACAGATTAACAGAGAGGCATTTCAAAAAGCCAGTTTGTTTCAAGTTTTATTGGCAGAAAAGTGGAAAGATGGTGGTCTGTGCTTTAGATCTTTGTTGAAGTATTTTAGTTGGGCCTTAAAGAAGCTTCCTCATTCTGCTTAGGACCTACCCGAGAATCTTGCCTTGAAGGTAAGCGACTGCTTCATTTCACTCAAAAACTGAAAAGGAACAGTCTTTGATTTTGAACGACAGCCATAGAATCTGTTACTAATATGTAAGAACAGATTACACGTAAGGTAGTTCTCAGAGAAAGGAATCTTTATGTGTTTGTCTCTGTATGTTTGTGAGGGAAAGAAGTGCTAGCTCATAAAAAATATACTTAAACAGGAGGACAGAGTCCTGTGCTTTAATTCCTGATAATCAGGAAAGTATATACATATTTCTGTTGAGATACTTGAATGCAAAGGAATGGATTCAACCTTTTCTTGCGTATCATGCATGAAAGGTGCCGTCTCCATATTTTAAACAATAGCCATGGAAATGGTTTATTTTTGTACAGAACAATAGATCTGGTTAAATACCAACATGCTGGATAAACGTGTTTTAGTTAAATTTCTCAGAATTTAGGTGAAAAAGGGTCTTTCTTCTAGAAATGGGCTTAGAAATCAGAACAGAAATGAACAGATAGTAAATACGATAATATGAACAGAAGAGATTTTTATTATATTAAGAAGTTCAGGTCAGAAACAAGTTTTATATTTTTTCACCGTGTTTTTCAGCATCTGTCTTGGGATTAAACATCTGGACTGAATTTTAGTTGCTTAATCTTAAGTGTAATGACATTTAAAATGTCCTTTTTTGGCAAAAGCAAAAGTTTGTGCACACATAAGCAAGGAGAAAAAAATAGGTTTATTCTCTACTTCCCATCAGCAAGCAATGTCTGGCAACTTCCCAGGAACCAGGGCTTCAGCATGCAGAGCAGTTCCTCCAGAAGGCAATCACCGTAAATAACAAATGCTCCCCCTTTCCTGCTCCTTTCCTTAACTTTTATATCTGAGATGATGTCATATGGTACGGAATATACCTTTGGTTAGTTTGGGTCAGCTGGCTTACCTGTGTCCCCTCCCAGGATCTTGCCCATCCCCAGCCCCTGGACGGAGGGAGGGTTGTTGAGCGACAGCGCTGATGTTGTGCCAGCTCTGCTCAGCAGCAGCCAAAACACTGGTGTGATATCAACACCTTTCTGGCTACCAATGCCAAGCACAGCACTGTGAGGGCTGCTATGGGGAAACGAACTCCAGCTCAGCCAGAGCCAAAAAATCCACAAAATCTATGACACAGGAACCATGAGATGCCCCAGCTAGAGGCCATTTGTGTGGTCTTAAGACATACAAATTGGCTGATTAACATGCATATCTATTGTCTATTTCCATGCCTAATATATGTATCACATCGCCAAAAGACTTTCGGATTTTATCTCTTGGCCTGTTCTTAAATCTAACACAAGTCCTGTAGTAGAAACCGTTGAAAGTAAGAACTTCACTTCTTGTATGCTATTCAGGGAGTTTAAGCATAAGGCAGATTTGCTTGCTTTTCATTTTTTTTTCTTGTTGTGATGTTGGCTTCAGGGGTGCTAGAAAGGTCTTTTTTTTTTAGGACTGTAAAAGTGATTTTGAGAAGACAAAAATGTCATATTAAAAAAAATGAGCTTACATGCAAAGCTATTATTTATTATTATTTTACATTTGGCTAAGATAAAGCAAAGCAACCATTACTCCTACTGAAAGTGTTACAAGTATTTAACAATAAGATTGTTTATATTTGCTTGGGAATCTCACTGGAAAGTCTAAGAATTTTTATGAAACTGATTTTTATGAAACTGATTTTTGCAGTTAACATTACTACAAATTTCAAATTAACCAAAAAGACTACTGTTTTTGTTAGCACCAGGGGAGAAGGAAAATCAAACAAAAAGCCCCTGAAACCCAATTATCATTAGTTGTCACTACCAAATATTACTTATTTAGAGTTCCTCCACATGTTAGTGTATATTAACGGCAATGCAACAGAGTATAAAATGCTGATATATATATATATATTTAGGCCCTAAGCAATGAAAGGTTTGTTTTCTCCAAAGTGAATTCTCTTAGTGTACATTGGATCTATTGAACACAAAAACATTGAATTGTCTACAGATTGTTTTTATTAGGTCTGCAGTAATTAATTAAGCACAGATGTTGCACCAGAAGATGAAATGGAATGCATTCAGAGAAGAGGATAAAGAATAATGAGTTCCTGAAATACAATACATCAAATGAAGAGAATAATGTAAATTAGGGCCTAATCACATTCTGCATTACACAGATGCTCTGGGAAATTACGTGGACCTTCAAGGCAGGTTGTGCATCTAGTATTCAATTCTGTACAATGCTGCTCTTCAGATGCTCCACAGCCTCTAAGGAGAGCACATTCAGCTGATTTGGGCAAATTTTATGTAGCAAGAAATACAGCATATGCAGGTTGGAAGCACTCAGTACTTTTGACTTTTCCTAATTGGCAAGAATTTCCAGTGCCTTCAGAGGACAAAGACCTACAAGGCTTTAAAGGAATATTTGGGCACCTCTTTCTTCTTATTGTGTACCTTTATTTCTTTGGCAGTTGGAAGCCATACAGTAGGCCAGTACTAGTCAGACTACACTTTTACCATTGACTGCATAGTGGGCATGAAGAACAGGCACCCAGATGATATTCAGTTAGCTCTGAGTCTCCTTCACAATCTTACCTGTTGCAGAATTCATAAAAGAAGCAGAACTTAAATATAGAAATTAGCTTTCTCACTTACCTTTAATGAATCATAGTTGAATTCAGAATATTAGACTGAAAAAGGGTTATTTTTTTATGTCAGAAAAGTAATAAATCCAGCATGCTTCTAGTATCCTTAGGATTAAATGAAGTTTAGTGAAAGATTGTTAGTGAAATGAAGTGGGACAAGGATTCCAAACCAATTATGGCCTCCATCAGAGCATATAGTAGTTACAGAGATATTTCTTTCTGCCCTAGGAATACTGACCTAGGAATGGTGGACACTGCATATTGTATCACTGAGGGCTGATTGAGATTCTCATTATATACCCTACAGCTTTATAATACTGATAATAGTGTTTCTGATAGACTGCTACCAGAAATACAGTGAGTGGCTGTACATAGAACATTAGTCATCATTTTCCGATGGGGGTTTTAGTATTAGTTTGGGAGGAAATCTAATTAATTGCAACTTTTTTTTTCATATTCATCATAAATTGTGTTTGTTAATTGAATTTGTACTGTAGTTCTAAATAAAGACTTATCTTTCTGTCTGTGAAGTTTCAAATATTGCCTTCTATAAGGGTATAAAGAAACTATATTAAAATGTTGCATTTTAAGTGTTCTATAGCTTTTACAAAATGTGAATCAAAAATAGCAGTTCATTTGATAATTAGACAATTATTTGATTATAATTATTTTAATGTTTGGATCACCCTCTTTTAAAGAAAATTCTCTTATTTATAGATTTTAACATGCAAATTTCCTTTAACGTAGCAGCAACAATGTCAGGGAATAGATGAGATTCTACATGAGCAGTACTATTAGTACCTGTAATTACTGCTCTTCCTGGACCAGTTATCAGATCACAGACGAACTGACTAATTGGGTTTGCTTAACTATCAGGCTCTCTCAGCCAAAGGCACAAAATCACTTCTGTGAGTGAAGATATTGGCAGGACCTTTACTGTTTATAAGATGTGTGAGAAACTAGCAGGCCAAATGCAAGCTTAAAGATAATTAAACATATGACAAAGAGAATTCAGGGCGACAGTTTTGTGCTTGTTTTAATACTCTTCTATTGTTAAAATCAGTGGTATATATTTATAACTAGTCTGTAAACCAAAAGATAACACTAAGATATCATTCCTTGCAAACAAATTATAAAAGACATACATTATACTAGTTAATTTGAAAATATAAATGAATTTATAACACTTAAAATGTGAAGAAATTTCTTTCTTTAAAATTGCCTGCACTTCAAAAAAAATAATCGCTGAAATGGGAAAGAAGTAGATAATTATTATTTGGATATAAAAAAAGTTGTAAATAGAAACAATAAGAATCACATATATATATGAATATTAAAAGGCTGTAGAGTTCATATTATTCTGTAAATAATAGATGCAAAATCTGTATATTCCATGTTGCACTGAAAATGTTGGATTTTTGGCATATAATAATGTGCATAAAAGGTTTTAGAAAAATTACTCTGCCTTTAAGAATGTTTCCTGTACTTCCAAATAGTTGTTCAGCATGTACCTCAGAACAAGAAAGATGGTAAGACTATATTCAAACTTGAACTGTTTGGAAAACAAAAATTTCTTCTGCATTGGAAAGTGCAATTTCACTACTCATTTTTGATCCAATCAATATTTTGATTTAGAAAATAATCAGAATTATATCAAAAAGGAAATGTATTTGGAAAGTATTAAAAGTATTTTTTTTTACCCATTACAGATAAAGGTATTAGGACTTCTGTATTCAGTTTTTAGCATTTTAATCACTAAAGGTGCAAAAGGCTAAAGAATGCACAAGAAAAACTGTCAGTAATAAAGCTGAATTTTGTCATTGAGTGAGAAGGGAGTGGAAGGAGCAAAAAACAAGAATAAGAAGAGAGAAAAATATAAAAAAAAAAAAAAAAAGGAAAAAAGGACAGGCAATAAAGCAATGCAAGGAGTGGAAGAAATACTCCAGTATTGATGATGGAAGCCATACTTAGTTTCAGGACTTTGAAACAGGTTATCACACGCACTAAGGACAGAGGTTGCCACACAGACATTTTTGGTTTCATGGCTTCAATCACCATGTAACACTGTTGGTGCATGCATGGTGGTGCACCATCTCAAAGCATAACAAATAATGTTGCTATAATATTAGCTGTTTTATGATCCAAACTTCCCATGTCTAACAGAGTTTTTCCTCATCATCCCAACACTTGACACCTTTGTAACTCTATAATGGGGCCGGAATTGTATATGGAACCATTTTCTTCCAGACAAAGAAGATAAAGAAACTTGTTTTTTTCTTTTTTTGTATTACTTAAGGAGGTGTGAACTATAGAATAGTATTTATTTTAATTACATTTCCTGAAAAAATGAGATAATGGTCTGTCCCTATGTTTCTATGAAATGGTCTCACTGTTTTTGTCAATCAGTTTCAACCATATAGAGGGTAGAGTCTTAAGCAAAGGAAGTTTCTACAAGTTGGGTAACAAAAGGAAACTGGCTGAAAGGCAGATATTGAAATATGTGATCCTTGGGAAAAGGCAGTTACAGGAACAGTGTAGGACCATTCTAAATCAGAGCAGACAGTTATTATGAACATATTGGCAAGGGTTCAGTATAATTCACATTGTCACAAACACAACCAAACAAGTTAAATCTTACTGTTAGGTTAAAAAAAAAAAAAAAAGAGAGAGAAGTTTGGTTGACTGTTACAGCCCAAATACAATCTCATTATTGCTCAGCAAGTTTCTGTGTTCTTTGTTTTCATCAAGACATTAGTCTAGATGAACCTTACTTCTTTCTATGGACACCAATAAGTACATTATCTACTTTAATACATTAATACCTTTAGTCCATATTCAGATTTTTTATGCAATTTGCTATAGATACCTCATAGAGATGAGTTGCTTCTCTTGTCTTACAGAATCACGGACAAATGTTTCCGGAGAACATATGCACAACTGGGCTCTGCCTGCTTCTTCATATATTGGGGAGACAGGGGAAACTAGTTTATTTTCAGTGGGGAACCAGTGAGAGCAGCGATGCAACGCTGCTTCTATGTGAATATTGCAACAGTAATTATAGATAGCTGCTGAGATCTGTATTAGTGGCTTCAGCTTCAGGTTTTTTATAGTTAAAAAAGCAGATTAAGAGGAGGTAGGAGGAGATAGAGTGACTCCATTTTCTTCATTGTTCTTTTTTTCCATTTTCTTAATAGTGCCAGTTCACAACTGTGCGATCACAGCCCTAATTTTAACCCTTCTGACTTAATTAAGGCATACAAATTGATACCACTCCCTTCTCTCACTGACCTCACAACCAAAGCAGCCAAACTAACCTTATTCTCAAACTCACCTAATGAAAGAAAATACAGACAACATGGCTGGACAAACCCATACATAACGCAGTTTGAAATGAAATTGTGTCAAAGGGAACAAAATAAATGAGTTGAAATAAGATGCTCTATTTTTGATATATTTTGTTTTGTTACTAAACTATACATCAGTTTTAAAATTTTCTTTTAGGAGATGTAATGCTCAATTATTTTGATTGAGATTAAGATGAATTTCTGAGGGAAAAAGTAGTTTGTCAGAGATATTTATATCCAATGTTTATGACAATTTGTTCCTAGTAGTTTTCAAAGTATTTTACGATCATTATTAAATCCTGAAATATCACAATAAGTTTAAAATTTCATTAACAGCTACAGTATAATTCAGCATACACAAAAAATTAGATCTGTTTCTCATATGCCTTGATTTTATTAATTGTACAATGCAATAAATATTACAGAGAGAATTTCACACTGGCTTGAAAGAGACTGAAAACCTAGTGTATGGGGTTGTCAAGGTTCCCCTGAGAAACCAATGTATTACCAAATGCTGATTGCTGGATCTGGAAAGTGATATTACAGGTATATAATGCTGATTATCTGGAAGTAATTGATTACAGATTACTTTTTAAGTTCTTTGCTCGGTACAAGTCTTACCATGCTGGCTACTATGACTTTGTACAGTGATATTGCACACAATCAAGATGATAAGATTGCCATTAAAAGTAATAGACATTAATTAGGTTGCATTTTCACTTGAGAAGGACACAGATAGCATCTTAGAACAGCATTTTTTAAAAATCCTTTCACTTATTGTTCTCTATTCTATTAAAACTCCTGCAAGCAGCAGTCTTCATCTCTACTGTTTTGGTGCTTTGGAAGGATTGCTGTTATAAAACTGAGTAATTTAGATACCCTATTAGACAACCATATCCCATGTGTCCATTCTTTTTTTGATTTGCTTTAACTTAGACAGTCGTTTCAGTTATTTATGTCTCTCAGGATTATCGTTTGTCAATCCCCCAGGACTGGGTCTAGCCATATTGAAGGCAGTAGATGGGTGATACGACGCAGTGCAGCTTCTCCCCTCTGAAATGCTGTGGAACATGTGACACGATTGTGATGCATTAATTAGGAAATCACTGCATCCTGAATCACCTCCACTTATTATTAGGTCTTCCATTTTCCTTCAATCACAATTTTTTCCCTCCCTAACTTGCATTAGTAAATGTCTGTATAATCATGTGATCTCTGATCTGAGAAAAGTTTTTTTGTGGGAAGATGTTGTGCTAAATGAACAAAAGATTGTCAGACCTTAATTTACGTAAATTACCATAATAAGTTATGAATAAAGGTTGTCCTTGCTAACTGCTTATTCTAATGAAATCACTCACTGAAAAAGACAGGTCAGACATCCCAAGGACATGACAATTCTACTGATTTTGTCTCAGTCACTTCAAAATGCTTGGTTTCTATCACTGTAACGATTTAGATCTGACTTTCTTGTTGAATGTTCAAACTTTATAGTTTGC
>VZRE01014526.1:329-23995 GCA_013396775.1 Cephalopterus ornatus
TTTCTCGATCTCCGGGCCAATAACGACCCCTCGAGCCACAACACACTCCCACACACTGCAGGAAGGGGTGGGCATGACACAGCCACAACAACATGCTGGAAACCTAAATGTCCAACCTGCAAGCATTGCTGGAAATGTGACAGTTGAGTACAGTATGGGGCAGAAAGAGGAAGGTTAAACAGAGCAGCAAATGTACTTGGTCACTGGCTTCAGAGGGGCTGGGAAGGTCCTCTACCAGAGCACCGTGCACTCTCTGTGGTTTCCGCTCTCTGTATGGCAACTGTCTGACCAATTTGCTCTTTCAAGTTAAGTGTATGGCTAATTCCCAAAGTAACATGACTCTTGCTTAGATTCTGAGGCATTTAACTTCTACAGCATCTGAGGGCAGATGACTCACTTCTTCCACAGTTCTGCATGATGTCAGCTGTGTCAGCTGTGTAAGTCATGCATGATTTATTTTACAAATGATCTTTTTTTTATGTCAGCAATGGAATTAAAACTGAAAAGCTCCGCTTCCATGCGATAACTGAGATATCCCTTCCAAGAGCAGATGTGTTCAACAAAAAATGGCTAGTGTAACCTAATCAACAAGAACATTATAATAATGACAAATTATTATCAAAAATAATTTAAAAAAAAGATAATTAAAAAAAATTAAAGAGGCCACTGTTCATACTTAGTGAACACTCCTTGCTCTGGATGGAAATGAGATTGTTCCTTTTCTATGCTTGATGTGCAGTTGCCTTATTTAACATACATAGTACTATGGCTTATAATAAAAGTTGTGTAGTCTGCAGCTTTTTAATCTTTACATCCATTCAGAGTCATCTACTGGATGTGAGACTATGTACAAAAAAGGAATGGATAAGTCTTGGGGTGGAGGAAAGGGAAAGAGGCTGTCAGAAGGGAATGGGAAGCGAAGGGACTCCTAGTGAGCAGTAGAGGGCAGAGGTGGGGAGGGCTGCGTGGTGGATGGCAAGATTGTAAATCCCCATTGGGCAAAAGAGAAATCCTTTGCAGTACTGTTTATGCCCATCTAACAGTCTGCAGCTATTACTTCTTGAACATGTCCTGCAGGGGCCCTGGTAGGTATTTGATGACTGTGTCTAGAATGCTCTCTTCTTCCTCCTCCTCCTCATCCCCACAGCCAGGAGGGATCGCCTTCTTTGGGCGTGTCAGACTCCCTTCAGCATTAGCTTCCAGTGCAGCCTGGGCCTCTGCTTCCTTTTCTTCCTTCTTCTTTATCCCATACTGCAGGGGAGAGATAACATATTGTCAGTCACCCACTGAACACGACAGCTGATAAAGCCAGACATGGCACGTGGTGCCTCATATTATCCAGTATGAACATCACTGTTAATATTCTCATTTTGCTCTTTTACACAGACACCAAAACCCAACCTGTCCCTAGGAACAGCCCAGTGGATGGACAGCTTTCACAAGACAAGATGGGTCACCTGGGTCAGATCACTCAGAAACAAGCATATGAGAGAAACTGGGACTGTGCAGCTGTGGGCCTAGTAAAGAGAATATAAGCTCTGTGTCAATAAAGTTTTAGGGTGACATTGTACTGGTGTTGATCCTCCTCTTTTCAGTTAATAGTCTGATGCTCAAGTCCAACATCTGTAATCATTCTGAAATTCCATCTACAGCATTTTATAGTAAAGGTTTATGGATATGGCAAAACTTCAGGGAAATAATAATTATCAAGGAAAAAAAGCAAACAGGACAGAGAGGACTGCAGTGAAAATGACAGCTTCATCCATGTTTTCTTTGTATAAGTGGGACAGAAAGACCTCTGTGAAAATAAACCTTCATTAGAAAATCAGCTGGCCCATACTATTTGAAGAGAAACATCCTTAAGCCTGCAAGTAGAACTGATACCTGAAATTTGCTACTCCCACTAAGAATTAAAGGCATGCCACTAAGACATTACATGAGTAACCAGGATTTCATTTTATGATTTTACATTTCAAAATGCTATATTTAATAGACGAGTAAAGACATGCATCTGTGAAGCAGGCTAGGGAGAGAAGTGCTGTAATATCTCACTTCCCACAGTGACTAGGACATCCTTTTCAATTGCTACTTTGAAGGCATGTGCAAGGAAAACAATTTCTGCACAACCGAACCTCATCAGTCAACAGTCTTCATACATTTCAGTATTCCTCAGGTTACACTGATATTTCCATAAGCGTTCGCGCTATTTTGGAGGTTATAGTGTTACACAGTAAAAANAAAAAAAAAAAAAAAAAAAAAAAAAAAAGAAAAAGGAAAAAATCAACTAAACTGTCACCTGTAAATCTACAGGAACAACTATATCTGCAAGCTACCGTCTGTATGACAGAATCATGGAATGGTCTGGGTTGACAGGTACTTTTAAAGGCCATCTTGTCCAACCACCCTGCACTAAGCAGGGACATCTTCAACTAGATCAGGTTGCTCAGAGACCTACTCTGTTTATTCAGACCAATTCAAATTTCACAGACTGTTTCTACTTTTCCTGATGATAAATGGAGGTTAAACTTTCTTGGTACTCCGATCATGATGCAAACTCAGGAAGTCTCCCATTTCTCAGTGCCCAGCTGTGCTGCAAAGAGGCCAGCTGCACATTTCAAGGATAATTCTGGTCCCCAGGCCCACAGCTCACAGGCTGGCAGCAACATTCTTCTGCTCAGTCTTTTTACATTTTAACCAGCTGCCTTCATGGCTGCTTACATCTACCTGTTCCTGCCCTATCAGCTCCTCAGCCACCGGTGACATCACAAGCACCTGCACAGTTGTTTACAATCCTTTCACTTCAGCTACATTAGGGAGGAATTTGACCTCTGTGAGGAAGAGGAAAGACATTCAAGTTTGCTGCAGCAGATACCAGCTTCAAAATTATTGCTTTGTAAAAGCCATTCCTTTACTTACACCTAAATTTTAATTAAAGTACCAAATGGAATTAAGATTGTTCTCAGTACATCGGAGCTATAAAGTAACTAACTTAAACCCATGCAAAGGCCAACAAATCATTTTGCACAAATAAGCTTGAAAAGAACATCAAAAAGAAAATCAGATATGATTTCAAAAACATTAAAGAACTATGCTGGTACCATGTACTCAGTATTTTCAACTATCACTGATATGGTACTACAGAATAGACATGAAGTACACACTATTTTCATTATTTTTTCTTTTCATTTTTTCAATTAAAAATAGTCCAAATTGTTTACCAGTAAAGCAAAAGTGCACTCCTGCTGTCGTGACTTTCTGATTTCAAAGGGCTGTTAGGTTTGACTAGAAACATTTCCTCCTAAGCATTTCTGAGCAGAGGCAATATTTTTGCTTCCTTTCTCCATCATCATTAATATTTAGGATGACAGCCTGCAAGGTTGAAACCAGTAACTTCAAACCACTCTAAATCAATTCTTTCAAGCCAGAATGTTCATTAAGGACATTTTTCATATGATTTTTGTACCTACTGGTCAGACCAGATTTCATGAGGGAGACGTTAAATGATGTCTCCATTCACACCTGAGACAAAGAAAGCATTTGATCATCTTGTAGTTACAGGGCTGTACAACACAAAGGAGGTTCAACATAGGACCAGCTACCATGCAGGGGGAATGGCATGCAATGCTGGACTGTGGTCAGTCTGTATGGCTGATTGATACTCACTCTCCCTCTCAAGTCACAGGTAGATGTCTCTAGGTGGTGCCCAGTGTAATTTGCCTACAGACTGTACCTTCCTATGCCAGCTAGACAAGAGCAGCAGTGGAGATGACAAAAATCATAGTAACACACAGGCTTTCAAATCCTCCACCTCAAAACAAGTATCAGCTCAACATGTGTTGATCCTTCAGCTCACGAACTTGTTGAACAAACACTCAGGCCACAGGAAACTGTGGAACAAAACCAACCACTCAAGCGCTACTGCGTGCTAGGACAGAGGGAAGCTCAAAGATCGTATGAAGAAATCAGCACTGTACTTGTCAGCCTGTCCTGACATGTTTCCTTAGGAAGACGCTACTGACTGCCAAAAGAGAACTGCACAGTCCCAGGCACACCTTAGATTTTACAACTTATGGCCAGTCTTACGGGGCAGCTGCGGAATGTGGTAATACATTGACTGGTAAGAGCTTTCTCACTGTAGAAGGGCATTAAGGACAAGCAGATTCTATCGTTCCAGCTTACTGCCACAAATGCCAAATACAGAAATTATTTCTTCTTCATTCCTACAAGTAGTAATGTTACAACATGTAGAAACAAGACATTTTCCCTAGTATATACATAACATTCAAATACAAATTTATTTTGGACATAAGTATTCTTCTTTTGGAGAAAGATGACCTTACATCAAAAGCAATTTAAAGGACCAGTTATGAGAAGTCATTTAAACTTGGTGGTACTTTGTAATGCTTTAAATTAATAAAAATGTAAGCTGTGATATTTCATAAAATGGCATACTTTAGGTTTGAAATTGTTTCAGAGGACATAAAATTATACTAAGGAAAATCTTAATATGAGCAAAAATTTTAAAGTAGTGTCTTCACATGAAATCCTTTAGGTGAAATCAACAAAAAAAATTTTAAAATTATGACTAAAACCAATCTTTCTGGTGCTCTGACTTTCCTGGGGACAGGAAAAATTGCATTAAAAAAAAATTTCCTTCCAAAAAATTTGCAGGATGAGAACAGTTTCATTTTTATTCAAGGTTCAACCCCACACAATTTCATGTTGTATTTGTATCATTACCTGCTTGGTCTTCTGACATGTATTCATGTCTTCTACCACATACAGAATCACGGACCGAACCCAGCAAGACACCGAAATATTTTTAGTATGTGTAACACCTTGCCACTGCTAAAATCATTACTATGCTGCCACATGCAGATTGTTTTCACTGGGTCCTATGTTACTGAAATACTGGCAGAATGGAGTCCTCAGTCATTGAGTGGAAAGAGTGGGGAAAAAATACCATGGCTCTTGTCTTACCCCACTCCCACTGATTGCATGTCAGGAAAAGACCAGACTAACCATGCTGCCATCAACTTTCTCCCCATCTCTTTCCTTTCCTATTCCTCCTGCTTTTCACAAGAAGCCAAAGTAGGTTCCTGAACTAGAAACATGCTTGAAATTCGATCAAACTCTAATGACAGTAAGAGTGTCAAGGAGTAGAGGACTGCTGAGCCAAGAGGAGCTGAAGGTAAAATGTGAACCTACCACAAATATAGTTATGATTTCCTATGACAAGCTAACCATTGCTACTAAAAATGAACATATTTATCTAGCAAATATCTAGGCCACTGAATGAATACACACTGATATCACAGTTGAGACACTTGTAGAAGTAACTGCATATCTTTGGGTCAGTTATGGACCTCACTGCAGGATGACAGCTGCAGTCAAGGTGCAAGTGAATGCTTTTCTTTGGATCAGATTTGAAACTGCCTCCTTTGAAGCACCTGGAGAAGCTAGTGAAATACAAAACGAGTTTTGTGGGGGATGCAAAGAGAACTAAAAGACTGTATGGTGTGATCAACAGAGGATTATTATTGCAGAGGATCCTGGAGTCTGAGAACAAACTGCTGTCCAGAAGAATGGATTCAAAAGACCAATGGAGTGCTGACCTTAGCAGGCTGGGTTAACCACAACACAATAACATTATGCTACTAATATTTATCATGATTGTATCCTTCTAAGATTATTATATTTACTTGCTAAGATTATTATAGTTATATAATTGCATCACTATTGCCATGGTTGAACTGTCATCTTTTACAGTTTCTATAAACCATTAAATATCATCATGTATATACTTTATATAGTCCCAGCTTCCTTCCTCACTGAATATTTTCAGTGTACACTTTTCTTTGCTCCTAAATTATCTGTACAAAAAAGGGAACGAGAACTGGTGCTTTTGGAACTACACACCTGTCCTGCAGTACAGACTTGCACCACCAGCTGCGGGGAACGTAAAGAAGATAAACAATGGCACATTTCAGTCATTTCAGCAGGGAAAGGAACTATGTTCCCTTGGCTAACTTGACATGTTCACAACTCTAACGCACAGCTCAGCTAACTCAGGGTGTGCATGTGAAGCCTACAGCACGGAGTAGGATGCACACCTTGCTAAGGCAAAGCCATGAAGGCAGAGGGAGCAGGAATTTTGTAATGGTACGCCATGTCCTAAGTGAGTCTGTCTGGCTGTCATGTTTCGTGGCTGTCAGACAAGAGTCCTCCACTATGGCTGCATCATGGTGATTGAAATCTGGAGGCAAGATACAGGAACCACACCACACAGCCGTGCACCACCCACAGCGCTACAAATTGTTCATGGACGGTTGTTTTCACTATGGCAACTGGCAACATTGCTCTTCTTTCCCTGAGGAAACAACTCTTCCTCCCAAGGTGCTCTGAAGAGCCTGAAATTGGTCTTCAGTCTATACCTCATGAAATAATACCGCACATCAGATAACACTGAATTTTAGTTTCTGGGAAAAGGTTGGCATATGAATGACACTGGTTACACCTCTATTCAGGGAATTTTCCTTCTCAGTGGTTTTGTGTAGCTGCAGGTGGTATTAAATCTATGTCTGAACAGATGTGGCAGATACAGCCATCTCTGGGATTACCACTTTATTTATTAGCTAAGGTTTGAAAAGTTACTGAGAGATTTAAATGCTTATTCCTTATCTTGCTTAATATACTACTTATTGGAGACCTTGCCTATTCTTACACATCTCTGTCTATAAAATTTCATTCATATTCTAACCCTCAATACAAAAAAAAACCCAAATAAAACAAGACAGAAAAATTCAAACCCAACCAAACAAAAAAACCCACAACACCAAAAAAATTTTCAGCCAGACTTGAAAGCAGATGGTTTGAAAAAGACACTGGAAGGGCAACACCCACACACACCATTTCACCTCAAAGGTTAACTCGACCCGAACAAGTCTTTTTCTTAGAGATTTCAGCTTGTGAAGAACTCTCACCTGCTCTGGAACTTAGCTACTCTTTACAATTGAAACATTTCTCTTCATGTCTAACCCGATTCTTTAATAAATACTTTAAACAAAGAAAAAATCTGAAAGACTAAAAAGACAGAGCTACTGCAAAAAGATTTATCTTTCATATGTCTTTTTGGGCTTTATTTATCAAGTGTGCAAAGTTCTTTTTTTCTCTTCTATTCCCAAACAGAACATCAGCCCAATTTAGATCTTCCCATCATTAACTCCTGATATTTTCTGCCAGGAATATATGTAGGACTGAAACAAGTTGGGACCAATAGGTAGGGTTTAGCACCTTTACCACAGCTTTGAGAGTCCCGGGCACAGAAAATTTCTCCCCTTTTATTTGATCTATGAAAGCCTGAAGTGTTTGGTCTCTCTGTGACTGAACAGGCTATCAAACACACCACTGGCTTCACACTTTCAGGTGAAAGTGAAGCAGTTTTGAGTCAGAGGCTTAGGAGAGTATTTGCTCATTATGATGGACTGTCATCTGGTTTTGAATTTTTTCCTGATGCTACAGTATTGGTTACGGATCTTCCTGCAGTAAGAGTGCTGCTGTGTGACTGTGTGGCAATGGAAACAGCTTATTTTTCCTCCCCTACATCTACTCCCCACAAGTCCCTGAGTTGTGGTGGAATGAGAGAAGGGTTTTCTACAGGAGGTAACAGTGCTGAAACCCAGAGCACTGGGTACTCAGTTCTCATGACTGTTCAAAGAACAGAGCCTACTTTGATGTAGATCTGGTCCAACAATGTGTCCTGGCTTTTTCTCCACCTCAAATCTCTTGATTTCATTTTGTATGAAATTTTTCTCTTTTTGTTTATTTTTGCTGGTCTACTTGTCTTTCCGAACAGTTCATTTCTCCCTGGCTTGATGGACAGGATTAGTCCCCAGAAAGCTGGTGGGGAAGCCTTTTAATACATATGAAAGGAGGATACTATCTTTGTCTCTTAAATTTATCCATTCCAATGTAAGCTCTGCCCCGCATTGTGATTATTACACAGATGGTTTCATGCAACTCAGACATGCTGACCCTGGATAATCTCTGTGCTTTATAAGGAGTAATGAACAAAGAATCACAACCTGCCACACGGGCAACCATGCTATTTTCAAGCATTGGTAGAGAATGAAAGGTATGAGAGAGAGTACTGGGTGTCTCAGTCCCTGCCACACCATGGAGGTGTGTGGGTGTGGTGGGAATGTAGGTGTAGGTGATTTCTTGTCTCCACAGGCTGCTGCATAGCTCTGCTGACTTTGTCAATGTGTTAGTGGAAGAGGGCTGATTAATAATGGAAAAGAACAAGGCAAAGTCTAGAAACTGCAGTCCTAAATTGTATTGTTCAGTTGCGTGTGAGCCAAACAGGAGCATAACTCAGGAGAGAGGTGGCAGACAGAGGAAAAGAAGGACAATAAAACTTCAGACAGAGGACAGCCAAGATGTACAGGCAGGGCTATGGATATATGAGCAGTTTCTGCTTTATGCCTCATCTCTCCTGGAAAAGATGTTCCCAAACCATTTCTTTGGGGACTGTCAGAGTTTTTCAGCCAGCTTTCCAGTAGAGATTATTTATAATGCAGGCTTCTGTCCTTTGAGTCGTTTACCTCATCCAAGGTTCCATCTCCCCACAAGTTCCCTGTGGCTACACATGCCTTGCTACTCTGTGCTAGCTCAGGCTTTCAGCTCTTTCAAAATCACAGCAGTTCTTCATTCTTGACCATTCTTGTTTCATGTCTTCCAGTATCCTCTTCAGTCTTATGCCCCTGTTTCTCTCAGGGGCGCTCCCATGGCAGGTACATAGGGGCTTGCAGTCTTCCTCTTGCACCACAAGCACAGATCAGATGCCATGTGGATTTCAAACTATTCATCTTTATCTGCCTCCAATTAGCATCTTCTTCTGGTGACACTGGGTGAATGTGGCTGTCTTCCTTCTGCTCCATGGCAACATTGCTGCCTGAGAACCATGCATCTGGTTTTATTTCTAATTAGCTGCAGGATTGCAGCGCATTCCTATTGGAATACCCAGTGATTTAAGCATCCAAGAGTAGTGCTGCTCTAAACAATAGGTAGGAAATACGCTTTTCTGAAGCTCCAGAACAAATAGAGTGCAAGATAAAGTACTGCTCTCTCCTAGAGATCTGATCAGTACTCAAGAAGCCTTGCTTCTTTACTTTTGACTGGAAACAACATCTCATCTGTCCACTGCTCGCTGTTTAAGTGAAAACCAGAACTGCATCAGGTTCCTGGTTGCAGAGGCCACTCTGAATTTTCTGCAAACTCACATCAAAGGGAATCTTTCCGTTGGTCTCAATGGAGACAGGACCAGACAAACATGGCTAAAGGAAGGAGATCATAAGATCATAGAATGTCTTGGGTTGGAAGGGACCTTAAAAATCACCTAATTCCAACCCCTCCGCCATAGGCAGGGACACCTGCCACTACATCAGGTTGCTTAAAGTCCTATCCAACCTGGCATTGAAGACTTCCAGGGATGGGGCACGAACAACTCCTCTGGGCAACCTCTACCTTACCACCCTCACAGTAAAGAATTTCTTTCTAGTTTCCAATCTAAACCTGTCCTCCTTCCATTTAAGGCCATTCTCCCTTGTCCTATGCCATGGGAAAGAACAAGACGTGGCTGGAGAAGGGGCCATAGGAAAGAACAAGATGTGGCTGGAGAAGGGGCCATAGGAAAGAACAAGACGTGGCTGGAGAAGGGGCCATAAGGAAGAACAAGAAGTGGCTGGAGAAGGGGGCATACGGAGGTAGGGCAGCAAGTTTCCAGGACAAACATCCTTGTTCTAGTTGCTGGAGATGAACACAACACAGTACCACACAAGCACAGGAATGAGGACGAGGAGTGGGCCTGCACTGTAAGTGGGATCAGGACCACCCACAACCCACAAAGCCCTCCAACCCATTTCCAGAAAGGTGTGGAAGAACAGACTGCACAAGTTAACTAATTTGCATAGAGAGCAAGAAACCTCTTCAGGGAAGGGAAACCTGTATATAAAATGGTACTCCCACTAAGCCTGGGCAGAGTCCCAGGAGCCCAGACATCCCATCAGCTGGACTGATGCTGCAACCATGATTGGTGATTTCTTTCTTTCTTTTTCTTCTTTCTTTCTTTGTTTTCTTTCTTTCTTTATTCTTTCTTTTTCTTTCTCTCTTTCTTTCTCTCTCTTTCTTTCTCTCTTTCTCTCTCTTTCTTCTTCCTTTCTTTCCTTCCTTCCTTCTGTTCTTTCTTCCATTCTTTCCGTTCTTTCTCTCTTTCTCGTTCACTCACTTGCTCGCTTGCTCTTTCTTTCCTTGCTTGCTTTCTTGCTTGCTTGCTTGCAGATCCCTGAAGAGGTCGAAGTCTGCTCTTCTGACATCCAGTTATAGGAGCCATGGCACCCCCTCCCTGTGCCATCAGTAAGATCAGAGCCCTGCAGGCACTCATGCATCTCTAACTCCTCTAACTCCTCTTGTTTCTTCCCCATGCTGCCTGTGTTTGCACAGAGGCAGATGGGAAACATGTTTTGGCTTGATCTACTACAGATGCTGACTCTGTTGAAGCAAACTGGCCATTCTGCTCACTGGTCAACTACATGGACGATGCCAGGTTTTCCCAGTCTAATGCTTTTTTTCCCATTTCTACATTCAGGTGGTGTGAACAGCAATTTGTGAACAAAGTTATTACTCTTTGGAAAACAAAGCTATATGAGAAAGAACAGGCACATGAATTTTTCAGAATACTCACCAGAAAATACATTTTCATTTTCTCTGTGTCTGCAAATATGTTAACATTCTTCCTTTTGTATATGCAGAATCCATATTAAAACAATGCCTTACAGCAATACAGTCAGCCTCAGTGAAAGGAATGTGGTTTTGAAAGTTTCAGGAATGCAGATAATCAAATTACTACTGACTAGCAAAGTTTTCCATCTTGTAATCAGAGAAGAATCTCCAGAGTAAGCAGAGAATATCTGACTTATGAAGAGCATAGGATCAGAAGCTCCAAAATACTGATTTTAGGTACCCGGAGAGTTGACTGAAATCAGTGCACTGAGTCACGACCACAGGGCCCAAGATAAGTACAGTATATATTGTACCCCTAAGCCTGTTATGTCCTGTGGAAAATCTCTCCCCCGGAACCCAACTTGCAGCTTCAGTTAAGAAAATCTGGGTCAATTCTATTCTTCAAAGCAGCTAAAACAGGGTAAAAAGAAAGCATAGTTACATATTCCACAGTAACAATTACAGTTTAATTGCTTGTAGGTTACAATGAAAGTATAGTTTTGCTCCATGATCACCAGGATGAGGTCAAGCTGCAGAAGGTTCCCATGAGAACAGAGGCGTTTTCCAGTGATGCAGAGCAGGTGTGCTCCTAGTCAAAGCAGGTTATGACTTCTACTGTTTCCAAAATCTGCATTTAGTTTCCTACAGAAGCCAGTGGTAGAGACCTGGAAATGCACTAGTACAGTTGCTTGTATAAGTTTAGAAGAATTTATGTTATGGCTGTGTATCTGACAGCATAAATAAATCCACAGAATATACCTCTGTTAATGTGCACACTTCACAAGATCAGAACATGGAGTATAAGCTACTCGTCCTTCTTCCCTCCTCCTGCAATATTTTGCTTTGCCAGCTGAAAATCTTTCTTTTAGTACAAGGCTGGCAAAATAATTTCCTCAGAACACTGCAGTAATTTAGATTAGACATAACTATTTCCTTTCCATAGCCTCTGTTTACCGTATGTGAAAGCTCTTTTTTTTGTTGTTGTGTTTTCTTTTGTTTGCTTCAGGTTTTGGGGGTTTACTTTTATTTTTGCATTATTTAATCTTATTTTGAAAGCTCTAGTCCAGTCAGTTTGTCTCTACAAGAACCTTATACAAGTCCTCTAGTGGATAGGGCATGGTTTACTGCAGGATAAGGAGTCTTTTCTTTTTTCCTTATAGTGAAAATCTTGCTGGAGATGCAGATAACGGCCAAAAGAAATATGGTTCGTCCTCTCCAGGGGAATAGGGAACTCATGGTTTTCTCATGAGGCTTAGAAATTATTATTATCCTGCTTTTCTAGGTTTGTGCTTGGTAGGGTTCAGCACTTCATTGCCTTATTGATCACAAGCACTTTGGCAGACTTGAGCTTTAATCCGGATGAAAATTCAAGCCTAAATGGCTAATACATTTAAAGTTCAGCTCTCGGTAGATAAACTGTGTGAGCTCTCTGCATCTCACCTCTTTGAAACTCCCTAGAAGCCACTAATGGAATATTTTTTAAAAAAAACCAGTTTCTGAATGCCAGTTTTGTTTCTAGCATGTTGCATTCATTTCTTTGTGCACATGTCAGCTCTCGCTATTATGAGGCTTTAGGTCCTCCTTTTGTAGTACACTAAAAAGTGCTCTTGCACATGCAGGACTGTATTATCAGCAAAGAAAAGTGGCAGGAAACAGAGCTCATCGCAGTGGATTGAGAAGGAACTTAGAAAGGATCCTGGAAGTGATACCCCTGCACGTGATTGAAAGTCTGCTCCAGCCAAATTTATGTTCCCTGTAATTTACTGTAATTCAGCACTGTGAGGGACAGTTGCATTTAACTGTAGTCTTCTATTAGACAGTGGATTTGAGGGAAATGAAAAAGATGAAATTCTACCTAAACAAAATCAACAGATGATAAACATAGCTTGATTGTTACACAAGCAAAAAAAAACCCCAAATATTAGAATAGAGCCAACTAACAGTCCCAGATATGAAAGCAGCACTCAAATCACTACTGCTGAGAGTTCTGAGAACTAACCTGGAAGTTAGTCCCCTAGACCACCAACATTTAGGTATGCATCTGCAATTTTTCTCAGCTTTCTGTGAGACCAGTATGGGAGACAATTAATTTTTTCTTCATGAACAGAGAATTTAAATAAGATTTATCCTTCTAAAGGGGCTGTGATGAGTCTGCTCTGAAACATAGTCATTTCTTACAAGGATGCTGCACCGAAGTTCCTTCCATGCCATTTTCTTAAGTTATGCTGTCCTCAGTAACTCCCCTAGACTGATAGGATGAATTTGACAGACAATAAACTGCCTCAAACTTTTCAGTAGAATTCTTTTTCTTTCAGTAACCTACACCAAAGTTTTCAATGCTGACTTTGTTGACAGCACAAGATAATGTAATTCAGCAATAGTAAGAGCTTGGGAAAGATTAGTTAGGTGATTATCTTTTTAGTCCTTGCTTTGAGAGTATTTAATTGTTGTCATCAATTCCTTGAGGATTCTTCTATGTGCAATATATCCTGCCATGCCCCATTGCAGCTAGGATCTAATTAGCACACCCACCCTGCTAGTACACCTATGGAGACCAAGGTATTGTCAAAAGCTCAGAGCCAAGACTCAGTAAAATCAAAGTTAGTTAATCAATTAGTTCCAAACCTTTGACATATGCTTTCCTCTGAAGTACAAAAAGGACTTTTCAATCCCATTAACTGGCAACAGAGATGAGAACTGACATCAAAATGCTTTAAAAATAGGAAGGACACTTCTGACATTCAAAAAAAACAAGTAGAAAATTATGAGTGTTTATTCATACACTGTAGCTCTTTAGAGGGACATGAAAAAATGAAGGGCAAGTCACTTATTTTTCTCTAGCCCTTTTTGATCTGACACACCAGCCTCTTCCTTATGTAATTCTAGATAGTTTTTTTTCCTTCCCAAGACTCTGGAGAAGTCATGTCTGTAGTGAATGAAAGTTGGTAAAGGAAAATATCTGGTTCATCTTAAAAATCCAACCAAACAGCAATAACAGTGTTACAGTGCTAGAAGGACCAACTCAGGCTGTATAGTGCTGCAAGGCTGGGTTGCTATTTCAGATATGGAGAGGCTGGGTTGCTATTTCAAATATGGAGAACTGTTTTCACCTGTAAACAGCCACTGCATAAAAAAACAGACACTGCAACAGCAAGCAACCAGTTTGGGCTGATTGCTCAAAACCCACACTAGAGATGAGTTGTTGACCTTTTCTCATCATTTCTCTTGACTGGCCGTGGTCAGAGGACAAATGTTCAGCACTGTCAGTGATATGTGAGCAGGGGCAGATCCCATGAAACTCACAACCCACATCAAGCTAAGAGCCATACAGCATAATGGAGAGATGAACCTTGTGAAGAAGAGCTTGCTGTCTCTATTGTACATTTCTCATAGGCGTGCCTTTGCTTTATGGAAACAAGGCAAAGGCTTTGCATCTCACTCCTACCGGCTTCAATTACTGAAGTAATGAAAGGAGCCTTTTCGGGGAGAACAGCTACTATAGTAATTTTCATAGGTTCTTGAGGTCTTGGTTGGGACCTGCAGTTTTTCTTGCCCTCTCCATATAGTCAGGCCCTCCTAGCAATTTAGATGGGAGGGTATGGAACAGCTGAAGGGTTAACCTCTTTCTGGTTGGAAGCATTCAACCTCCAGACAGTGAGTCAAAACAAGAGTAACAAGCCCGTTTTCTTTCCCTCTCTCTTGATCTAACTGGGTGCTTTTTCTCTGATCCAGCAATGAATGGGATCATTTGCAGTGGCATGTTGGTTTTTTCTTGTGTCCATGTCAAAAAGCAGCAGCTCAAAGCACTTATTTATGGGCTAACTGATACCCAGCTGTGCTCATGTTATCCTCCTCAAGCTAGGCAAATGAAGGCTGACTCCCTATTTCCATTTTATATTGTCTGAGTATTTTCGCATCATTAATGAGACTTTCAGTAGCCAGGTGGGAAGGGTGGGAGGCAGGAGATAAGAGCAGAGAGACCTTAAATCACGTCTTGTATGACATCAAGTGGCGGAGAGTGTTGGAAGAAACACATCAGTAACTGAGCCTCCACGTAAGTGTGAGCATGCACATCAACAACATGCTCAGATGATCATGCTGTTCTGTGCCCCAACCACTATTTAGGATCTTCCCATCAGAAAATACCTGTGAATGCCTAACAAAGCCATGAACAAGTAGCAATTCTAATACTTCAGAAATTTCCATCACTTCAGGCCATTAATGAACAGTTATTCTTCAACCGTAAAAAAAGAGTAATTAAAAAGATCAATTAAGAATACACTTCACTGAGCTTTTTTTGAATCATGTGAGCTTTTCTGGATCAGCTGGTTGGGATTTTTGGCCAAAGCGTCAGCCTATTTTGGTAAAGGCCCTACTTACACAAATTGCTGCTACAATCTGGATTCTTTTCATGTAATAGCTTTTGCTGAGAATCTGAGAGAAAAAAATATTTCAAATCTCAGTGTTTGCTGCCACAAGAGAAGTCCTGTGTTAGTGGAAGTGTGTCTTTTACTAACAGTAGAGTACTTAAAAAATTCCTACCATGTACCGTGGAAGCATACACAGAAAAAGGTAGCACAAATGCAGCGACACAACCAGAAACAACAGCGACACAACCAGATACTGAGAGAAGAAATACTGTTGCCTTTGAGAAGCATCTGAAAGAAAGGGCTCTCCGTGTGCAGAACAGAGAAGCCACCAGCAAACTCAGCTCAATGTAGAGCCAGCGCAGAACAAACAAATAGGAAAAATAGAAATGATGCTCTGTGTCTGAGCTGGCTCAGGAGTGAAAGGAGATGTTCTTTCATTCCCACTTAAGGACAACTCCTGGCACCATGTCAATAGGTCAAGCAAGTACATATCACGCTGTGATTACCTTTCTGATCCTGCTTAGCAGATGCTGACATGTGTGAGTTCTGGCACTTCTCGCTCTTGATCTGATGTGCTTTGAGGGTGGAAATCCATCATCTGCAGGATTTTTGTCAAAGGGATTTGTAGAGTGTGGGATGATAGGAAGTTTGCACATTGCCAAAAAAATTTGTGTGCAGATTTTTAAGCTGGGCACAAGCTTCTGATTATGGAGTACTTTCAAGGAGAGTGGGAAATATGGTGTGCATTTTTTTGCTGATAGAAAATTTCCCTCTTATTTATATATTCATACATTCTGGGCATCCTTACTGGTAACAGCTTGCTTGTCACTTTCCCAATGTGGCAGCTTACTCAGCCCCAGTTCCTGCTTGTTTGACTTTGTTCTCTCCATGGAAGAAAGCTAGCCCCTCCCACACATGTGCCAGGAGGGAAAAGCATGAGCCTTAGAGACATACAGTCTCTGATTGTATGAAGACAAGAACAACTCAGTGACAGCGTTATAGTAGCTGGCTCTAAAAGCACCTGTTTTGCTCTCTAGATTACCCATCAATATTCCACCACACACCTGCTTCCCAGCACAGCCACTGCAAGCCTGAGGACACTGTGTTATTATTCAGTAATGTTGTGTGAAAATGTTATTTGCCTAGTTGTTCAGGCTTATGTTTGGAAAATGACTTTTCTGGGGTGCTAAATTCATCAGCCTTTATCAGAGCAGGTGTGGGGCTCCCAAGAGAAGAAGGTGCCAGCTCATGCTAGAGGAGACACAGCAACACTGCAGAGAATGAAGGATGTAGGAAGCAGAAAGATGATTTGCTTCAATGAATTTAATTAGAAGGCATTAACAATATTTTTTCCACTTTGCTTCGTGGCTTTTCCTGCTGGGATATCATCTGAGAAGTATATTCAAAACAAAAAACTCCAGACACTAGCACAACTTCCCTTTGAACCATGCTTTAAAAGTGCAGGGCATTTCTACACTACAAGAGACAAAGTCTGGGAAGCCACACGATAATGGTTTTTTTCGTTCAGGTGCTGACAGCTGGGGTCTATGACAAGAGCTCTGGGGCTGCCCTGTGCCAGACACAGACACCTCCAGCTCCGGAGAGAGACATGGACTGCAAACTGGTTAAAGGCTATGATTAACTAACACAATGATTCTTCACATGATGTTCTCCTGTTTTGGGCACTCCTCTCCACAACGGCTTTGCAATGAATGTGGTAATAGAAGAAGCTCCTCATGAGTGAGCACTTGCTCACAGTTTGACAGTTACAGGTTAAGCATCTGTTTTGAGCTCTTCTAGTCAGTGGGGAGCGACGCACACTGCGGAGAGCAATACATCCCCTTCTAAGGTGTGCACCTGGGATATCATCCTTTGAGGAATGCATTTCTCCCTACTGAGTACCAAGGAACAATTGACCACCATGTCAGGTTGAGACAATGAACAGTTTGATAGCTAAAGCTTGGTAAGGCAAACTCATTCATGAACCTGGCTATCCCTAAAATGATACCAGATATTCCCGAGTCTTCCTCCTCATCTGAACTTATCTCTCTCTCACTCTGAATTGTGTAGGCGTCCATTGCGAAGTTCTTCAATGTTTTTAAAAACAGAGACTTAACTACCCATTCTCATGCTGACTGATTCACTAAAATTAGAAAGCACAAAGCTTCTTCTTCCTTTTTCCCCAGCTCTCTCTCTTTCTCTCAACCTCCCTTCTCTTATGCATAATCAATTTCTTCTGCAGAAATGGAAACAACCTGGGAATAAATTTGGGTTCTGTTAATGAAAGCTGGTAATAGCTGTGAGATTTACTGTAACATATCCCAACTAGTTCCAATGAATATTATGTCACACACTATCATTCCACAGCTGACATCTAGCACGAAGAAAAAGAGTCTTTAAAAACTGAGGCCAAACTACTTTAATTTAGTGCTGATTGAATACACTTCTTGGCTTTCTCAAATATGGATTCAATTTAAATGTAGTTTCAGGACAGTCTTCCTGCAATTCTCATTTCCCTACAAGAAGGCTTTTTTGTTGCATATGAGACCCTAGCTCTTTTTAAATGTGGAGCCTATGCCTTTGAGCGAACCCAAGATCAGTTTCACTAGCTCTGCTGACTAATATGCAAGACCTTCCACAAAGCTAATGAGTGCCCAGTCAGGATGATAATGTTCTCTACCTGAACCTCAATTAAGAGATCATGCCCCAAATGATAATTTCAGCAGGGGAATGTACATCAGGAATAGATGAGCTCTTGTGATATCAAGGCTGATGGCCCACCTCACTAACTATCCCTCTTTCTCTACGTAATCTACGGGCCTTTTGCAGTGGTGCTGCTAAGCTGGATAGTTACTGCCAGGAAAAGGTCAAGGAACAAGCCTGGCCTGTTTTTCTCTGCACATCCTGAGCCACAGTGCAGTGAGAGTCATCTACCAGCAGCTCTTCTCTTTAGTCTGCCACCACTACTCTCCAACAATCTGAGGCCTTTCCAGACTGATCTCTTTATGGGAGCTTAAGACCCATGTCTTAAGCTTTGAGTGGTTGCAGGGTATTTAAATCTCATTGGCTAGTCAGAGTTTTGGAGAAAATTTTCTGCTTCTGGGGAGAATTAAAATTTTGTTACAAGAATGAAGTTGCATCAGGTACCATTTTATGACAGTCTGAAAAAACGCCAGTAGTTGTGTGTTGGGACAATTTTTGAAACTGAACACTCTGTTTCTTGCAGCAGAGATAGGGAAAGAACTGGTAGCAGGGCCTGACTGGAAGAGAAAGGAGCCTTTGGCAGAGTGTGTGGAGGTCCACAGTTGTCAGAGTCAAGTGCAAGGAGGAGAGAGCACAATGCTGGGTAAAAATATTATCCCCTAAGTATTCTTTTGGTATGTAGTATCTAGAAACTACAGTGACTTTGTTTGTCTTCCAGACAATATATCCAAGTTTCTGAAGGTCTATGCCTGTGTCCCAAGTTCTTCCCAGTCCCACTCCCCTAGCAACACTTTTCTTCACTGCAGAAAATTAAAATCATAACATGGTCTTCTGCCAAGCTTTGAGCAGAACAGTTGTGCTGTGGTGTGAACAGTGGACCTATTCAGGCTCTTTTATTTCTGCCTTACAGTGTGACATAAGGCCCAGGTATATCACCTAGAGTCAGGATGAACCAGAATGAGGTTTAAGTAGAAAATATGGATTTGTAGTAAAGTGATTTCTGTTCCCACCAAAAATGGAGAGGAGAGAAGGGGAGGGGAGACATAGTCACCCGTGTTAACAGCCCAGACTTGCTCTCTTCTTCAGTAGTATAGAGAAGTCGCAGTCTGGACTTACAAGGAAAAGAAAGGGGAAAAAACCCAACAGATCAAAATTAGTATCAGGAATGCAATGGCAGAGAAAAACTGTAATGCTGTGTTAGATCAAGGATCCAGTTAGATAGCCAGAAGTTGCTTCTCTGAGAAGGATTGTAAGAATTAGGGTAATATTAAATGATCCTGTCTCTGGCAACTATTTTCAACCATGAGCAATTCAGGGACATCATGAAACCAAGTTTGCATTTGGGTCATCACATTTAGCTCTTCTCCATGTGTAATGTTTTTTCTTTTCTAATCCTGTTATATTTTTTACTCCAAGTCTGTTGAAAGACTTCAGACATGATGCTTGAAAATGGATGCAGACTGCACACAGACCACTGCAACACACTTGAAACTGTGACAAGGATTTCATAAGCCCTGTGAAATCTTACATCCCTTCTCCTTCTCTGATGGACATCTCTTACCAGGCATCTCTGTGAGAATTTGCTGAGACAGATGCATATATTAGTCTGAGCTTCCATGTAGCAGCATCCCACCTCAGGTGCTCTTTCAGACACAGCTAGAGACTGAACTACTGCATTAAGATTAAATTCCAGAGAGCCTGAAAGAGAGAGCGAGTGTTGTGGGTGGACGTGACCATTCTTTAGTCTGAAGGAGCACTTGTTCACTAAAAAAAAAGTTATTATTCAACCAAATGTAGAATAGTTAGACACTCAGCTAATACTTCATTATATACATACAAAGACATACGAATATAGCTAACTCTACAGCCCTATGGAAATCTGAGTTCTACCTTTATTCAGATTCAGCAAAGAAATCTGAGTCCTGGAGCAAATGCACGCTAACTGATTTCTCTTGTTCAAAGCTGTAGTGCAAAGCTGGTACAGCATATGCTTAGAGAAACATTTTGGTGCACAGACTTCCCATTCTGTGTGTTTTCTACTTTTAAAGCTTTTTGGAAAATCAAGTGACTCTTCAGTATTTAGTGAAATCAGTTCTTTACAATCCCTCATTTGTCTTCTGTGCCTCTTTTTTGGGCAAAACTGAAATGTGCTATGAATGGTTTTCCAGTGCGTGCATGCCATGACTACTGGTAATTTGCAATTGGTAAACCAACCAAAGAAACTCATCAGCTCTTTGTTACATCTCCTAAGTGTATAATTACAGAATAAAAAAGTTCTTGACACTTCATGAAATACATACCGGATAAACATAAAATATATCCTATATGTTTACCATATTGTTCTTTATGATTCGGTTAAGTGTTGTCATAGTAGACTTTACTGAGTTTACCTACCACTGGTCTAAAGACACCGGTCAGAACTGACTTTCTAATTTAGCAGACATATTTATTTCTAGTTGCTATGCTTATTCCCTTCTGAGGTAACTTCATCAATGCCATTTCCCAATTTACATTTTATAAATATTAAAGGCATGGGGGCCATATTTTATTTATTATTTTGTGTCCTTTGATAGCAATACAAACTTTTATTTCTTAATATAAGATTGCATTTTCAACTGTGATTTCAAGCTAACTTAACACTCCAAAAAAGATCAATCCATTCCAATTAACATTAATTAAAGTCTCTGAGTGATTTCTCTGAGCAGCGGATCAGGCTTGTGACTGTCTTATTTCTTCTTCTCATCTCTAATAAATTGAATAATTTTCACAAATATTATTCTGCTAATCTCTTCAGAGCATTTGCACAAGGCAGTCTGTTTTGCCTAGTCTGCCAAGGATCTAATGTACATGAGTGTTTTGCTTTTCTTCACACATTAATAGTGTCTCAATTGGATTTTTTCTCTTCCCACAGTATTGGAAATCAGTGGGATTACCTTCTCATGCTGAAAAGCCATACAATTAAGCAGACACAGGAATTCAAGGAACATGGATTTTTCTTCCAGCTTTGTCACTAAATTGCTGCATCATCCTGATGATGTCACTTAACTCATTTTGTCCCCATGTTCTTTGTCTTAGCCATCCTGAGCTCTTTATGACCAAATTTTTTGATCTTCTCTTGCACCACAGAAGTCAAAGGTAGTAGTTTTGCTATTGGCTTTAACAAAAACTCAAAGGGCACAATGCTTTTGCTGTTTCGGAAGAAACTTTCCTTGTCTGATTTTTTTCTTCCTCACTGAAATTGCTGTCAAAAAGTCCTCATTTGAAGAGCTATTTCAGTGTTAAAGAAAACTTCTTCCTGAGATAGGTCTGCATCATCAGGCCACAAACATTCAGTTCTTCTATAGCTAGATCAAATCTCTTTCAAATTGATGTATTTTATTCAAAGGTCTTCACCACCAGTGTTTTCAGCAACATTTTCTTCTCTGACAGTAGCACGATGGGACTTTCATAGCTACCCACAGCACAGATTCTTTTTGTTGAACAGTGATTTTGCTTCAGGTCTATAATGCTCCCTTGACCAGAACAGAGATACACTTCAGGCAGTCAGTCTAAATTTGTCTAAAATTCATCCTGCACCTGTCTGTTCCTCTAAGAGAGGGAAGAATTTGGTCAAGGTGAGGCTGCCAGCTTTTACTCCCTTTCTCCTTCTCATTCATACCAGGAAAGGGGAAAAGCAACCTGAAACGCATTCATATTTCATAATACTCAGTGATTCAATTCTGGTAGCATCAACGGCTTAGAGGTAGCTAAGTGAAAGGCAGTCATTAGAAAGCAGAGCTGTGCTCCTACCCTAACATCATCTAAAACACGTGTAAGTGTTTCATTCTTTTCTTTAATTATCTGAGAGAATGCAAGGCAATTTCCAACTGTAGGAAACATTTTTATCATCAAATGCCTTTTTTCTCTTTTTCTTTCTTTTTAAAAGGATATATCATTTTAATGAGGTTCAACAATGGTCCTCAGTAAAGCTGCAATTTTTGAAAGAATTGGATCTGCCTTTATTTCCACCACCAAACCACAGGCTTGATGGCTGAAATGAAATCCACAGCATTGTTATTGTCACATGATGATTCACATGGGTTTTTCATGGGATGTTATTACTTGCTCTTAACCTGTCCTGCAGAAAAGAAAAGAGATTTTCTGCTCTTTCTTTACACAATTGTCTATCCCCTTAATAAAAACATTCATTAGGTCTAAGGCCAAGGACTAATCATTCATGAGACTTAAAAGCTACCTATTTGACAAGGATTCTGTTGGCAAAACCTTTATCACTTTAATATGTATTCCAGGCTAAGAATTAAGAAGTAATAACATGCCAAGTCTGAGAATGTCCTGTTATATTATGAACCAAACTTCTAACCTTGTACAAGAATCAATTCTTCCAACATGAGATTGTAAAATCCAGGCTCACTATCTATCTATATTTCTTTTTCTGATGTATCCACCCAACTGGCCCAATATCTACTATCTACAGGTCACCTAAGTTCCCTCTTTTCACGTCAGTGCTGTTATCTAGCATCATCTTTGGTTGTGCATGACTTTGTAAAATTTTCACCTCAGACGCATTGTTTGTGTCTTCTGTACCTGGAAAAAACTTTCAGCACTATTAACAGTCGTGCAGAACTAATTCAATAGCTGATTAATATTATTGGAAGTATTGTTTCTTAGGGCATTTTTTTTTTTAAACAAATATTGCCTTTAATTCTGCTAGTTCTAAAGTTCTGCTTCCACTCTTTTTCTTCCTTTACAAATTCTGGTACATTTTATGATCTTGAGCATACTATTCTTCCACATTTCCTTCATTTCAGTGTATTTTCTATTTTTAATGCTGACTTTTTTTTCCTCCAAGACTATCAGGACTTTTTGTACAATGTGGGCATTCATGTGATATGTTCAACAGTTTCAAATTATTAATTATGTTTTCCTAGTTAAATATGATCTTCTAGCTCATTTAGCCCAATATTGTCTTGAACTTTCTACAGCCACCCATCAGAAGTACCAAATAATTGTCACCTGCTTATTTAAACTTAGCTTTGCAAACATATTCAGGCCATGATCCCTTGCATCTGAGATTCATCCACCCTTAAGTACTAAGATGGATTCCTAGTTATCTGTCAAGATGAGGTCTTAAGATAGAATTTCCTTGTGAAAGCAACATGTCTTGAGCTAGGAAAAATATTTCCAAGGATGTTTTTACTGCCACAGTAGCAGGTGCGCAGTATATTTCATTTTAGTTGAAGTCTCCCATGAAAAAGATTTTTTTCTACACTTTCTAGGTAAGTGTTTAAGATCCCTGAAGAGCTGACCTATGCAGTTCTGTGTTGCAACACATTCAGCCACAGCAGACACAGCTTATCCTGTATGAGAAGCATGAGAGTACCAGTTCAGAAAATTTGGGATCATTTGCCTCAGAGCTGCCTTAGAAAACACAGGCAACTTCACTATGTCAGAAGAAGGGTGTGGAAATCGGCATATGGTGCCAGGGAGGGCCTGACCAAAGTTTAAGCTGACAGGCTTTCCACCCAGGAGTAAAGAATGTTTCTATTCCTAGGCAATCTCGGCAACAGGTACGGCAAGCTGGAGGCACGTTGTCCAAGCTGCTTTCCTGCACTGGAGCAGTGTGGACATCGGTATGTAGAGAACCACAGACAGGGACCAGGCAAGGTGGAAATCCTCTGGCCAACCAGGGACGGAAATGTGTGGCAGAGCACTATCTTTACATATAGTTTATAAGCACTATTGCTGTTTATACACAGAGCACAAAGGAGAGCCAGGAACTGCTCACTACTGTGGAAGATGAGCAGGAATGGGAGA
>VZRE01014538.1:0-44989 GCA_013396775.1 Cephalopterus ornatus
CACAGAGGGATCAGCCCTTCATCCCCCCTCAAATCTCACAGGGCGATCAGCCCTTCATCCCCCCTCAAACTTCACAGGGGGATGAGCCCTTCATCCCCCCTCAAACCTCACAGGGGGATCAGCCCTTCGTCCTCCTCAAACCTCACAGGGGGATCAGCCCTTCGTCCTCCTCAAACCTCACAGGGGGATGAGCCAGCCCTTCATCCCCCCTCAAACCTCACAGGGGGATCAGCCCTTCATCCCCCCTCAAACCTCACAGGGGGATCAGCCCTTCATCCCCTTCAAACCCCACAGGGAACAGCCCTTCAGCCCGTCAAACCTCGCAGGGAACTGGACCCTCAGCCCCCTCAGGGGTCAGCCCTTCATGCCCTCCAAACCTCACAGGGGATGGTGGTTCTCCTCGGAAAGTCCTCTAAGGAGCGAGGCTGCAGCCATAGGGTGACAGGAGGAGTTTCCCATTCCATTAAAATGCCTTTTCACTGTCTGAAACAGAAACTCGTGCTGAATGGTAAAAGGATCAAAACCACCTCTGCCCTTTGCTGTCCTCCAGCATGTTTGCTTTCAGTATTCAGCCCAGCACTGACACAGAATGGGAGGATTTCCCAAATGGCTTTATTACAGCATTAAGCCTGGTAACCTACCCTGGGTCACTCCCGAGCAGAAAATAAGGAGCTTGAAAGAAAACCCCTGATTTCCAAGGGCAGCTTGTTCCAAGGATTGTTCCTGCACTGAAACAACGCCTGTGAAAACACCAGTTGCGAGTCATTCCCTAAGTTACTGTTTCCACAGGGAATGATCTTGCCACATCAGAGCTGCAGAAAGGTCACGCCGAAGTTACTTTCTCGCTGATGTAAGTTCATGCGTAGGTATTTTTATAGCAAACATTCCAGACAAATTTCATATCTGATACGCAAAGCCAGGAATGTTGCTCACACAGACAGGGAGCTCGAAGGCCAAATTTCTCCTCATGTGACCCAAGTGCAAAGACACAACAAATGAAATAAGCTTCATAAAACCTCCTTATATTTTTTTTCCCCCTGCCATCATCTGAACTGTTTATTATCTTAGATTTGTGACATATAATTATTCAAGAAAAAAAATCTGCTACTTTTGCCTCTCTGGAATATATAGACTATGAGGATGGTGGGGGGGAGGAAGTTTAAGTGATTTTTAAAAATATAAATGACACTAGTGGAAACTTATTTCACCCACCAGCTACTTGTTATGTATTTATCATTTAAACAGTAAAGGTAAGACAAAACATAAATGTAAAGGTAGCATAGGAATAAGAGGATTTAAGCTCCCTTGATATATATCCTCTTATTTCCGTGTTACCTTCGCATATCTCAATAAAGACCTTTGCACATCTCTTCTTGATATAGTCCCTCACCAAGTAGCTTTCAATTTAGATAAACTCTAAAATATTTGAGAGAATGAATTCAACAAACATGGAAACGTGTCAGTCAAAAGAATAAGTAGGCAGTACCAGAAACAGCTGGAGAAGTCTGTTTTATCTTGTGATTAGGTGAAGTATTCCAAGCCCTAACAATGGCATTCCTTGTCCCCTGCTCCATTTGTGGTGGATCACCCTCCAAAAGTATTAACTTGCAGCTGAGGAGCTGTGGTTTAACTCCTGACTCCACTGTCACATTCCTGTGTGACCTCACATCTAGGAATGATCCTGTCATGTTTTGGTTTCTCCTCTGAGATATGAGGATAAGGACTGAGTCCCACGTGGCTTGGAACGCTCCCAGGTCTGTTCCACCCAGCCGCAGCAGCGAGGGATCCTGCCAGGACAACCCCGACCCGGTGCTTCTGCAGCCACCACAGTTCAGCTGTCCCGGTGCAACAGGGCGAGCAACCAACAGCCCTTTCTGTGCACGGACAGACACCCATCTATCCCTTTTCAGCCTCCAAAAAGCCTTGACAAATTCACTTTTTATGGCTGCTCTTCTCTAAAGTGCATCACTCCCCTAATTTCTTAGCAAATTCCCTTTGGGCCAGTTTCAGCCCCCTTTTACAAGTATGGATAACAAGAATTTTATTCTGTTTTCAGCTGAGGCCTCACCAGCACTTTGCAAAGTCATTCCATTTTTATCTGTTATGTCATGACAGGACCTCTATTTGTAGCATGAACAAACCTTACTCTCAGGCAGCAGAGATTATTAGGCAATACTGGGGTTTTATTGACAACTGGTTTCCTTGCTAAATCATGAAGAAAATGAATGCTTAAAGTTATAATTACGAATCAGATCCTGCCACAGCTTAAAGTCACAAGCAGCTGACTTGGTACAAATGAGGAAGCAGAAGCCTATAGTGAGGAGTGAGTTCCTTCGTCTAGAGGTAGGAAAGGGGATTGATGGTTCGTAATAATGGTTAACATTTCATATTAACAAATAAAAAAGCTCTTTCCAAAATGTTTAAAAAAATATGCACTACCTTAAAACTTGCTGCCTTTCCCAGTTTCCAAGACTCACCCTGCGTTTTTGTACGACATCCTAAAATACCCCAACCAAAGGGACATCCCTCAAGTCCCAGAGATACAAACCATGTCTAACAACCAGTAGAATTCTGCTTGAAGAGTACTTTAAAATAATTTACTAGACCCCACTGCAAGCGCCAAATTTGATAACAAAGATATTCTGGAGTGGAAAGTCGGGCTGGAGGCTCCTGGTGGCAGTGCCTTTGTTCAGATTAAATTAAGCATGTTCTCAGAGGCACTGAAGCAGGAGCCCTGAGATAAGGCTGCGTGTGCTAACCATGGATTGGATCTGGCACTAACTTTTTAATGAAGCTTTACTGGGGAGCACAAGGTTGTAGATGTTGCTACTATTTAAATGCCATGTCAAAGGTAAATCAAATTAAGATACACTGAGTTTAGACTTGTATTAGATGAATTGAGCTCCTCTTGTGAGAGGGAAGTGCCGTACATGCAAATCGCGCTGGCCACCTGTCCTTTGGAGTGCTGGGATTTAGTTAATTATTCACTAATCACAAATTAATTCCTGAGCACTTAGCAAAGATCTTTAAGTGTCTTTGCATCACTGTCAGGTACCTGTAGCCCAGGGGCTGCAGGAGCCTCCTTGGCACAGCAGCAGTCACCGGGAGGGGGCTGCAGTCCACAGGGCCACCAGGAACAGGGGAAAGTCCAGCTGAGGCTGGAGAGGGCACCTGCCAAGGAGAAGGAGTTTGGGGTCACAGCGAAGAGGCCTGAGCTCAAAAGAGGTGAGCCAAGTAACTGTGGAACTGCTGCAGTGACTCAGAAACCATTTGGAGAAGAGCAGTGTAGGGTCCAGGATTTCCTGATTCCAATTTATGGAAAACAGAGGCCAAAAACACAACTTTGAGGCCCTGCTCTGTCGCTGGCCTCTAAATCTGTGCCTGCCTTTGCCCAATATCTGCCTCCCCACCCCGGGACATCATTAATTTTATAAGGACTGGGCTTGGAACTGGACAAACACGGGACAACTTTTCCCCCTTCCTGCTTCATATACAACCCTGAAGTGCAGCAGAGCACATCCCGAATATTTGGGAAGAGCAGAAGGTGGCAGAGACATCCAGGTGCAACAGGGGCATTCAGTACTGCAGGCCTGCAGTGTTCAGAGCCAGATGGTTTCATATCTCTCCAATTACAATGAAAAATACCCCAAATCCTTATCTGCCAATCTGATTCTGACGTTTTCAGAGGGAGAGGGGAAACACAAAAGGCTTCCTCAAAGAGCAATAGAAGAACTACACTTGCCAACTGAAACTGCCATCACATTTTCTGGGAAACAAGTAGTTTAGAGTAGTAGCAGAGGATGACATTTGTTACAGATTTATATAAACTAGAGGGAGGAAAAAAAAGGGAACAGCTTCTTACCAGGACCCTCCTATTGTCATATGAGCTGTAGCCCCACACTATTGCCAACATGGACTTTGTGGTGAAATACTGCAGGGGAAAATTTAAAAATTAATTTAATTTTTTTTTTAATTAAATTACATTGAATTTTAATAAAAATTTAAAAAGAGAGACCAAAACAGAGGTAATAATTCTAGAATCCAGCTTTAATAAGCTCATTATAACTAGCGGCAGATAAGGAAATTAAGTCTGAACATCTTCTTCTGTCTCAGGGAGTCCCACCCTATTTTTAATAAAACTTGTGTTTATTTTTTAGCCACAAACAGTAATTCTGCAAGCACAGCAGTCATCCCCCTTGTTGGGGGGCCGTGCTTTAACGAGGGCAGGGCTGCAGGGTGGTGTAGCCAGGGGACTCTCGGGGGGAGGTGGTTGGGATTTTTTCCCACATTTTCAGCTCGAGGACACTTCTCCTTTCACCCCTGCCCCAGAGATCGCCCGTTCCCTGCACGCTCATGAGCGGAGCAGTTGCCCATCCCCACCCACCCTGGCACAGCCACCTGTGCCCCAACATCCAAGCCCTTACCTGGCACCATCCCCTGCTANCCATCCCCTGCTACTTCCTGGCAGCTCACCCCCTGGTTTTTCCTGCTGAGTTCCAGGCAGGGCGGGGAGGCAGGAGGGGACAGCCTGTCCCTCTGTCCCCGGGGTGAGCTGCAGTGACAGCACAGCGTGGGGGTGACAGGCAGGAGTGACAGCCACAGTGCCACACGGCAGACCTGCAGATCAGGTTGTGGCAGATACAAGAGGGAGGGTTTGCCCAGCAGGGGCCAGGAAAGGACACCGAGGGAAGTGGGAGCATCCCACAGGCCTCACTTGAGCTGTGGGCTCCCTCTGTTTAGTTCTGCCACCCCTTTATAACAGAATTAATTACCATTTTTGCTGAGCCACTTCCCCGTGGTTGTTTCTGCTCAGGGAGCCCGTGGCAGGTCTGAAGTGCTGCTCACATTACTACTCAGACCATAACTTCAGCTCCTGTTATTAATAGTGGTATCCACACAGCCCAGGGAAGGGAGGCACGTCACACGCACCCAGAGCTATTTTAGGGTTTGTGGGTAAGTGATCCCCCACTTTTCCTGCAGTTGCCTTTGGAAAACACAGAAGAAAACACCATAAGGCACCCTCCACTCTCGATGTTCTCTTAAGCAGAGCTTCCCTGTGCGTGGAAGGGTGGCACGATCACACTCGAGGCCCACAAAGAACAGTAAAAAAACACTTTCTTTTTCCTTGGCAGACTTTGCTGACGTTCCTCCAACCCAGAAGTAACGAGGGGCCACAGCTAATGACAGTCACGAGGTAAGTGTAATGCATTGGATATCTCTATAAGCACCACGTCCTTCCCGATTTTCTATCAACCTGTTTGATTATGCCATATCCAGGCAGAGTGTGACAGAATTAATCATCCTGCTGGGGTGCACGCTGAGGGAAGGGAACAGACGAGCTTCGGCAAGGCTTTTGTTAGCACTGAAAAACTGTGACAAAAAAGAGGCAGACTGCAACCCAGACGTGTGTCATTCACCAAGTGAGACACGCTATGATTTATCAACGCAACAACAATTGACGGGAACACGGATCTCCCATTTCAAAGTGTTGTCTCTGTGTAGATTAAGAGTAGTATCTGTCATCGGGAAACAATGGGAAAAGAAATACATTTGATAAAAGCAAATCCTGTGCTCTCTCGGAGACAGAAACCACCTTGCCGTTGGAATGGAAGTAAAGGATTCCTCTGCAAGTTCCATCCTGGGCAGCAAAAAAAAAAACAAAAAAGTGTTGTGGCAAGAGGAAGTGCAAATAACTAATAACAGAAGATCAAATGAAAGGAGTGGCTTTGCAAGGAGTGAGCAACGCTGAGTGTGTCCCAGCAAAGCCCCAGACCGCGTTGCGGAGAGCGGAGCTGGCGCGGCCCGGGCGCACGGCGGGCAGGGAGCCGGCAGCACAGCTCCGTGGGCAGCTCTCCCTTCCAAAGGCAGGGCTGCTTTCTTCTGGGCTCCCCAGCTGCTGCCCACGGGGTCCCCAGCACTGCAGCGCCCTGGTCTTGTGTACACACAAAGCGACACCAAGGCATCAAACGTGGAACAAGCTCAGGAGCGCCTTGCCAGCAGCTGATTGCAGTGGGAAGCGCATCTCGAAGCAGCAGGGCGGCAGAGTAAAACAGAAGCCACGGAGCCAGGCGCTGCCGTGTCGTTTGGCACATCCTTGCGCTTCCCTTAATTCTGCCTCAGATCTTGGAAGGGATGGCCAAAGCTTCTTATTTGCTAATTAAGGTTTCACCCGATTCAAACACCGAAGAAAGGGTATCCCCAACCAGAGGAACGTGCCAGCCCTCCCGGCCCTGCCAACAGGCCGATGGCTCAGCTCGGTGCTCTCACAACACAGAGAGTGAAAGAGCCCCGGACAGCGGCAAATACAACTGTGTGCACACACACATTGTTGTGCTGGCACACGCGCCCCACCTCTGACCGGGATCCAAGGGTTCCAGCTCCCTGGTTTTGTTGTGCACACTCCAGACACCCCACAGACAGGGCTAAAACAGAAAGACGTTAAAACAACAGAGCTCTATTTTATGGTGTCAAATGGCTAATGACAGTAATTAAGGATTTAAAAGGCCTTTATCAAGGGGCATTAGCTAAGATACCATCATGCCTGTAATCAGAGTCAGGGAAGAATTGCTTGATCAAGCCAAGAAGGCAACAAAAATAGCCCAACGACTTGCCATCTGCTCCAGCCACCACATCCCACCTCACTCCCTGAATGCAGCAGCAAGTCACAACAGGACCCAGATGAGCAGGTTGTGTCCCTGTCATTTCAGCTGAACGTGCAGGAGCTGTTGAATTGTTCCAGTGGGCTCCCAAAACAAAACATATCTCTCTGCTGGACCAGTAGCTCCAACAGCATTGTGCCTTGCCACTTCTGCGGATTCATTGTGCCCAGGCAGCAAGGTAAAGCATTAGGGGTTAATTAAAGTTTTGCCTGCTATATTAAGTGTTTGCATGAGTATTTATTTTGTAAAACATACTGTTAAGTGATCCATAAAAGCCTTTGGGTAGAAGTCCAACTACTCCTGGAAGAGCTTTTGGCCTAGCAGCTCTTCACAGCTACTGTAATAAAAATTAGGCCTGCAATATGGAGTAGACTCTTGAGCAGATTCTTTGGAACAAAAGACAAGTTCAGAGGTTGCCAAATTGTCACAGTTTGAAAAAGAAAATTGGTACATTCAAGGAAGGAGCAATTTGAAGTTCGTATAAAACACTTGGACACCACAATGATGGGCAAAAGTTTCTCCACTCATTTTGCTGTCTCTTATCACTTCCCAGCTGTTTCTTCCACTCTCAGGTAGTTTCAATTTACCCTTCTATTTTTACCCACACAGTTTGCTAACAGCCTTGGAGCTGGGATTCTGCTGGCTTTAGTGATGAGGTGCCAGCTGTGCATCCCTGCAAGCTGCTGCATGGACGACCTTGAAATTTTCTGGAGATGCCTCTAAACAGTACTTCCCATCTCCCAGAGAGCACCTCTCTGTTTTTAGTGTTAGAAATATATCACTTCAGAGCATCCAGAGCGCTGTGCAGTCGTTTGCCAGGCCAATGCCAACCCAAATCCCTCCCCTCCCAGCCTGTCCCCTGCCAGTGGCTAAGGAACAGCTCCTCCATCCCACTGTAGCCAGCCCAGGGAGTTCTTTTTGCTTCCCTCTCTGCAGGAATATTAACCCAGAATGAGAATGAAGATAGCTGTTAGTTTTATGTCACGGCAAGAAAGCTGAGGGTCTTCAGATCACACTTTTCTCCTCAGTCTTTTAATTGCAAAATTATACTTCAAGGTTTGACACAAGTTTCTCACCTCCCTGTTTTCAAGCCACTAGCAAACAAAACCAGACGAGGATACTTTTTTCCCCCTGTTCTGCAGAGCCTGCACAATGCTTTAATTTCAAATAGCTGAAATATTGCTAATTACCAGCATATTCTAACAAAACTTGTGATTTTACAGAGAGCTACGTCAAAGCAAACCAAATTATAGGTCAGAACATGCCAATCTTTTCATCGTTCTCACTAATTCCCTTTGTGGTTTATGTGCCCTCCCAACACGTGTCTTCCCAGGTTGTTGGAGCCCCTGGCTGGCACTGCTCAGCTGCTCCATAATTATTCCTCACCCCAGACACAGCAACAAGGCATCCACAGCACACTCTTCTCACATTTTCTTTAAACATTAGGTACAATAACAGAAATAGAAACTGGAGATTGTGAGGCAGGAGACACGGGAATCTGGGAGGAAACAGACGACTAGAAGAATTTTTTCTGAAAAAAAAATAACACGAAAAGGGGCGAAAAAAAGATCCTTTCTTTTTCTGGATAAGCACTAATCTAGACCATAGAATACTCCCACTTCTAGATATGATGCTTAGTAACCCGCTCCTAATTTCCAATTAAAGTTGAATTAAAATGACGGGAATACTCCCTAAATAAGTTACAGTGTGACTTCCTGTGATGCTCTCCCAGGTCCCACACTCTCTCCCTCTGCCCTCAGACTTACCTTAACTCCACAGGGCTTTGTCCGGTGGTGTCCCACGTCCCTTCCCTGGCATCCCGAGTCGCTTGGCCCCACCATTCCCTGCAGCCACCCACAGCCTCTTCCCCTTGAATTAGATCCCACCTTCCAAGATGGAACTGCATGCCCTGCCTCTGGAGAACACCCAGCACCAGTGGATCTGAGCATCCAGAGCCCCAGCTGGGAATGGCACAAACAATAAATCATCAAACCCATTTCTTTTTTTCTGCAGATCAATGTTACATAAGTTACTCCAGCCATAAACTATAAACAGCATAAAATGCACTTCTTCGCATTCCAGCGTGTTGGGGGAGATCATAAAAGCACTTAATATGTTATTTAAGCCATTTAAGGGAGATGGCACAAGTGCTGTAATTAGCAACAGTTCTCCAAATCCCCATATGCCAGACAAAGGATCACATTCAGCATTTCCAGGCTGGTGGGAGGGAATCAGAACATCACAGAAATTAAATGGCACACACTGCTTTCTTTTCCCCTCTGCCAATCTCAGCAGAGCCTATGTCTCACTCCAGCCTCCCCCCTGCACCACCACGCAGGAGACTGAAACCATCACCTGAGGAAGACTGGCCCTTTTTGGTCTTATTATTTGAAGCATAACAGGTACAACACATAAGGGTGTTGAAGGTTTGAAGAAAGAGGAACGAAGCCACCTCTCCTGGCAGTGACCTTCTGCAGGCTGGAGGGGAATTTCCTTGCTTTTTCCTCTTAATAAAACCAAAACCTGAACTTCCTCTGGGAAATCCATGGACTGAAGAGTCCAGTGGAAGTTTCAAAGCTCTCCAACCCTTGGTGCACATGGGGTCAGTGGGATGGGAGGCCCAGGTCCAGAGCAGGAGGAAGGAGGGATGGGCATGGAAACGGCACCGGTGACAACGCAGGGACAGGACCTGCCCAGTGCCAGGAGCCTGAGCTTCACTACCTTGTGCCACCCCAGGACTCCCCACGTGCCCAGAAGCCTCACCCCAGCCTGGTGGCACCAACTGCCCTGGCAGTTGTCCCAGTCCGACACTGCTGTGCCAGGAACAGGATCACTGGGGGCAGGAGTCAAAACCTGCCAAAGGAACAGGGAGACAGATACAGTCAGAGAGCCTCTGCCACAAAGGGAGGCTTCGAGGGTGCCCTGGCTCCTGGAGGGGAGAGGCCTCAGGCAGGTGGGTCTCCTGGCCCTGAGCCCCAGTTGCTCTGACCAATTGTTGTTTTCCATCCTCTTCACACGCACAGATACAACATGGGAAAGGTGTGTGCCCAGGGAGTCCTTTAGAGAAGAGCCTCAAGACTGGGAACGAAAAACAGGACAGACCAACCCCTTCTGGTGGCCTGACATTTGATTTCTTTATGTTGCAGAGAGAGGAAAATCCCCTTTGCTCTTCTACAGCTTTTATTATTTTTGCCTCATCTCCCCCTCATTTCTTTTTGTTGCTCCCTGTGTGGGCTCCAGTTTGAACTTACACATCTGGTGCCCCTGTGCACATCTCCCTGATCCCGTGGCATCCCCTGTCCTGTTCCCCAGGCAAGGCTGGCTCGGCAGGTGGGAACCAGTCTCATCCTTTCCCAGGCCTCTCTGACTCATTGCTGAGATGCTGGGTAACTCTGTCAGGGAGGGGAAGTGAGCAAGGCAGATATCACCTAGGGAGCTCATATTGTGGGATCCAAAAAGTTAATAGAAGTCAAGTAATTTTCACTGTGGAGAGATACTCAACTTGTTATACAAGTGGCACCAAAGGGATGGGCTTATTAACATCTCATTAATAATGCCTATTTCGATTTGCATAAAAACTTATGAAGCACAATAAGAACAAAAGCCTTTAACTATCTTGTTTCTCACGGGGTGCAAGTTGCAAAGTGTGGCGGAAGCTGATAATGCTCTTTCAGTTCCTGAGGACTTCAAGCAGCTTAAAAAAGTTTTTTGACATGAGCAAACACCATCAATAAGCCCATGAACAGCTGGCTGAGAAGCCAAGGACAAACATCTACAAAACTATTGAAGCATAAAATAATATAGGAGCACCTGAAGACACATCTGCTGAGGAGGGGGTGTCCAGCACCTGAGGTGAGGCACTGGTACCTTTGGGCACCGTGGAGGATTTGGCTGCCTGTGTCTTCCGGCATGGGAATTCTTGGAGCACACCTGATGGGATCTTGCAGGAAGTGGATAAAAGAGGTGCAGGTGTATTTATGGTCTGCACACACCGCTGGGCACCATTCATGTCTGTGTTCATACCACATTAATTCTAACAAGTGCTTAAATGAGCAGCTCCCAACACTTACCAAAAAGCAGCTCCCTGTGGCGTGTTAAGATGCCTCTAATAATGCCACATGGACACAACAGCTGGCCCAGATTCTCCTTCACATTTCTTCCCCTGAGACAAGTTATTAACCTGAGCTGTATTTATTTGCAGGGAGAAGATGGGTCTTTGGTTGGCTGTGAATGTTTTCATCGCCCTCAAGCAGCAGGAAAAGGAATTTCCAGGTGGAATTAGCAAAGCCTCCACCCCTACAGCCCAAGGAAGCTGCTGAGTATCATTGATCACTCCATCAAATGGAGCATTCACCACCCTCCTGCTAAGAACAGGTTCCTGGAAAACATTCCTCCTTACAATTCCTCTTTGGCATAGAAAAAAAATACATCTGGACACGGTGTTTGCAGTTTATGTTTAACTAAACCACATGTACAGGCAGTTGGTTTAAGTGTAATGTAAAATACGTGTATATTTATCCGCCTTTATCAGCTCTCCTTCCTGTGATCTATCAGTAAATAAATACCACATCAGCTGCCTGCTTATGTCAGATGCAGCCAGAGCCATCACATCACACGTGGTAATCATGCTAAATCTGCCCAAAGCAGCAAATTACAAACAGCAGCACACACAGAGCATCTTCCCGACTAACTGCTTCCTCTCTGGCTCCCTGCCTGCTCTGCACTGCAAGAGCTGCTGCACTACAGGAGTTGGGTAATGTTTGCACTTGCACAGCTCCTGGAAGACGAAGACACTCCAATACAGAAATTAATATTCACAGGAGAGCTGTCAGGGGAAAGGGAAGAGTTTTCCCTAAGGTGCACTGTTACAGTACAGTGTGTTTGACTGGCACCCGGGCTCCTTTCCTTACAGGGAGAAATAGGAGATGCATAATCTGTTTGTACTCTTCCCCATGCAATTAGAACACCCTTTCAAAGGATTCCTGCCATAAGTAGGCAACATAATCCCACGGATTTACGTAGCTGTGGCCTGTGTTGTGCCACCTTCCAACAGGAGAGGCTTCAAAGCAGGAAGCAGAGTTGTGTTCCAGAGGAGAGGGGGAAGCGGGACAGCCACGGCCTTGCGAGGGCTCAAAGACACATCTCGTGTCTGATCTCGCAGGAGTGAACCAGGCTGATGGACAACTTCTAAATACAGCGAGAGCCTCAGATGAAGCCTGGCCAGAGAAGCCCATCTGTGCCTCCCACTTGTGTATTCCTGGCTTTGGCTGAGCTCCGAGCGCCGCGGACACCGAAAGGTAGAACAAAGCCTTGGATTTTCAAGGGGAACTCAAGGCCTTCCCAATCCTCTGAAAGGCAAAGTGTACATATGATAAGCCAAGAGAGCCATTCCATGCTGCAGTCACATGCTGTGTGGAAGCTGTGAGCTCACAAGGACACAGATATGGCCGTGCAAATATGGGTTATGCCTGTGCTAACAACCAGCTTACGGCCCCAGAGCTCCCAAATGGCCTTTAATCTGGCTGCTAATGCAGGTGAAAGCTTGTGCTGAAGAAGCTTCATTTCTCTTGTGTTCTCATTAGCCAGGAACCTGCTGCCCTTCCACACCCTGACTTGAGAGGTGAGGACATAAGCTGGCAACTTCTTGGATTAAATCTTTGGAGGTGAAAAGGAGAGGAGCTGCCACAGAGGGGACAGATGTCAGCATTGCAGGCACAGCAGGAGGGCGGTTGGCGTTGGGAAACCAGCTGCATTTTCAACATCCCCTTCAGCCAAACCACCTCTAAGAGCCCTCCCAGGAACCAGGCTGAGGCAGCACAGCTCCAGTCAGCTGTGCTATCCCACTGCTTCCCTCTGCAGAGCTCACCTTGGGTAAAGTAACAAGACCCTGGAAAATCCCAGTATGGGTTAAAGAAGCTGTAACATAGCTCAGACGGTCCCAGCCAACCCAGCTGCACAGTGTGAGCAGGGAATTGGCTTTGCAGGTGTCCAGCACCAGCCTGGGAGAGGCTCCTGCACCCAGAGCTGGCAGCAGAACCTGAGACCTGGGGGAGGAAGAAAGCAGACACAGGAGGGAAAAGGCCGCAGACATCTTGAGGGGAGGGCCTCTCTCAGTGGATGTTTGTCACTGTGGAATTCAGTCACGGGTAAAGGCCAAACTTCCCTCAGACAGCCTGCAAACAGGGTGCTGTCTCTGCCTGCAGACCCACCACAGGTCCTTCCCAAGGTGACCACCTGCCTGGGGCTCGTGGCTGGAGCACAGCTCGGCCCCGCCGGCTGCATGGGGGGACCTCAGCCAAGAGCCCAGGGAGCCCCCGGAGAGCGAGGCCTTTGTGCAGCCCTGGGCAGGGCTCTGGGTGCCAGAAGGGACCTGGCACAGGAGCCCAGCTGAGTCCCAGCTGCAGCAATGACACTGATTGTCCAGGGACACAACAATGGCACTTGTCTCACTGGGCGGGCCACGGCGAGCCCAGCGCGTTTCCCTGGGGGAAAGCATTTCGCCTGCAAGTGAATTTCCAGAACAAGTGCCTTTAACTTGAAGCCTTTCCAGACTTCCTCCTGGCAAGGGCAGTTTATTCATTCCAAAAAGGAGAGCTTTAAAAGAGATGTCACCCAGGAGAGACAGAGTTCACTGCTGTTGGCTTTCACCATCGTCCGTGAAGGAGGTAACCTTGAATTCCCATTGCACTGTGATGGGAACTGAGGGCTCAACTCCAAGCAGCTCCCTGAAAACACCCAGGGTGCAGCCCGAGGTCCCTGTTCCCCATGAAATGGGACTGTCTCTGTTATGGAGACCGTGCCCAGCTCGGGGCAGTGCTCCCCACAGCACTGGCTCAGCAGGGGCAGGGGGAGAGGTGAGAAAGACCCGTCTTGGACTTGCTGCTACAGAAGCTGTAGAGAGAAACCATGATTGCCCTCCCCAGGAGCTGCACCCACACTCCCCGACAGCCAGCACAGCCCAGCCAGGGATGTGACTCAGAGCTGCACTTTGCACCCTCAGAGGCCACATCAGTCCTGACCGATGCACAGGGACGGGTGCTGCGCTCACTGCCGCTGCAGACCCAGAGACCCCCCGAGCTGCCACAGCTGCAAACGAAGTAATCTTCTGAGGGAGCAAGATGGCAGGGAGGGAAGGACTTCTCTTCCTCCACACTTCAGCATCTTCTAAAAGGCAATATCAGCTTGTGTTGAAGTCAGTTATCTAAGTGTTGCGTTCCAAAAGAGGAGCGGAGGAGTTACCTACACAGACGTTGACACAGGGAGAGCAGCCCTCGGCCTTCGCCAGAGAAAATATCCCCATCCCCAACCCAGGGAGGTGCAGGCTCAGGGGCAGAGGATTTGGGTTTGTCACAGGTCAGCCACAGCCCCTTTGCCACCAATAAAAGCTGCAGAGAGAACACACTGGTGTTACAATGACCCACAACCAGAGATTTCCACCTCGCAAGTGGCTGCCAGCCCGTGTCTGATTGGTGCCATTAGGAATGGGTGGCCATTGTTTACCCTGTAATTTATTAGAGGCAAAAAATAATTAGAGGCCCAAAAGGGGCCTAAAGTAGGTACCTAACTCTTATGGACTCCTAACGATCATTGGGTTTTCAGAGCTGCTTAATGAAGGAGGTATTCAATCCGGAATGATTTGGCAGGAACAGAAATGCCTCTGAGCCTCAGGACAGGGTTCATCACTGGTGGTTTTTTAAAGAGAGGATGAAAGATTTGCACGAGCTGGGAGACTAACCCATGGATCTGGCAATCTGTAGGTCACAGAGAAGGACCTGGGCAGCTCAGGGGAGGAGGCAACTGTTGTATTGGGCAGAGAGGGCTCCACCACGCCAGACCCTGATCATCTGCACAGACAGCCTCCATCAGGACACCCTGAAAATCCCGAGGCACTGAACAGAATTTAGCAGTAGAAAAAATCAGTGGCATCTCAGGTGAGAAAGAGAGAGGGAACAAATAAAACCCAGGAGCTGGCAGAGGCAGCCAAAAGGCAGGACAAGACACTGAGCCCTGGCAGAGGTTAAGGGTCACCTCTGCCCAGATCTCTGTCCCCTCTTACCCAGCACTGGTGGCACCACACCAGTGACACTCCCAGGCTCCTGCCCCTGCTGCCCCAGAGGGCATTTGGACACAGACTTTGGCCCTGCATTTCCAGGCACTGGCAGTGAGGTTGGATATCAACAGCAGACTTGTACAGCCTGATCCAACTGCCAGGGACAACAGGTCACACAGATAATTCCAGCAGAGGCCCCGTGGTAGCTGGTCCTGCCCAGCATGAGGCCCATTTCCATGTGCTGCCCACCAGCAACACCCCTGTGCCAGTGAGGGGGCTCCTGTGCAGCCACCTGAGTCCATGGATCACCCTTTCCACGCTCAGGGAAGAGCAGGATTTTACCTTTATAGGCTTGGGGGAAGAGGAAAAGAGTGACTGGTTTGCCAACAACAATTTCTGTGCCTCAGCACTGTCTACAGAAGGGAAGGGAACTGCAACAGTTCCCTGGGAATTCAGCTCCAAAGGGTTAAAACAAATTTAAGCACAACTCAGAGCCAACCATAAACATATCTCCCGAGCAAAGGCTGGGCACACCAGGAAGTTCAAAGGTCCACAAGAAACACACGCCTCAAGGAGTTTATTAGAAAATAATTGGAATCAGGTCTACCAGAAAAAAAAAAAAAAAGAAAAAAAAAAAGAGTCAACTAAGAAATTGTTTTGAACAAATTAGAAAACGGGGGCAAGCTTGTTGGGTCACTGGGACGCTGCCTGCTTGGTGTTAAAAGGGAGCTGTGGTCATTTGATGGCTGGCACTGATAAGGCCACAAATAAGTTTGAGGCTGCAGGTTCAGAGCTCTCTCCTGCACTTAGAGAGACTAGCCACGGTTTTTGCTCTTAGTTTGAGGGGAAACAACACCATTTATTTACTTTTAAGGCTCCAAAAAGATACTCCACCAAGGAGGAAATCAAGCCTCCTGTAAAGAGAAAACCCCAAACACAAATTCCTGTTGGGAGCGAGACACTCTAGATTCATGAGGGGCATTAAAAAAACAGCTGCCAGCTCGTGGGGGGGCAGGTGGTGACAGGTGCTCCTGCTCCCTTAAACCTGGGGAATGGAGCTCCATTTCCAGCACAGCCCTTTCCAGAGGCTAGGGACACGACCTGTGCTAAGGACAAGTCCTGCTCCTCCCCACTGCCCCCTCAAACAAAGGGCTACAAAGCCAACAACCCCCTAAAACACCTTCCCATCCTTAAAACCCACGACCAAACCACACAACTTCACATCTTCCTTTTCCAAGCATGGAAAAAAAGGCGAAGCCCAAGCGGTGGGTGAGAGGAATTACTCAGGGAGGCGCCGGGATGTGCTGGGGACGAGCTGCCTCCAGAAAGGCCACAGAAGAAGTGACAAACCCCGCCGTTATGTAACGGGTGACAAACGCCTTTTGTTGTGCAAGACAAGTGGGAGAGAAAGAAGCATCTTTGCCCTTTGTGGGGAGGGAAGAGCAGGCGGCTCCTGCTCGAGCACCAACAACAGGCTGCGGGTCCGGGGGCACCGGCACCACAGGAATAGATCCCGGGGAAACGCCTCGTTATTGGCATGAGTGAGCATAAAAACACGGAATCGATATTTAATTGGCACCCGACTGAGGTTGTCGGCACGGTAACGTGGTGGTTTCGTGGGTTTTGTTAAGGAGAGAGGCTACGGGGCAGCCATCCCTAGCCTTGCTCCCCGGTCGGCTAAAATTAGGGATTCACCTCCCCTTCCCTCCACACTTGGGCTTTTGGGGTTTTTTAAAAATTGAAAATATAAATCAGTATTCATATAACTTACTTAATAAAATTAATAACTAAAGAGCTCCACGCGTCTGAATTTAAACACTGGTCCCAACTCCTTGTTTTCAGACTTGGTGCAAATCCCAGGCCCACTTGTTCGGCTTGGAGCTGGAACGGGGCATCCATCCTGTCCCTCTGCAATCTGCCGGCTCCTGGGGGCTGCAGAAACCAGCTCGGTCTGGGCAAGAAAGAAGGCTCTGGGCTCTCGGAGACTCTGCAAGGGTTCGTTTAAAAAACAAACAAACAAAAAAAGCCGAACAACGTTATTTTCCCCCGGGTTACCCAGGGGATGCACGCAGCAATCCGCTCCCCACCCAGCTGCGGTGTTCCCAGCACTCCTCCGGAGCTCAGGGCCCCGGCCCCGCCGCGCTCCCAGTGCTCCCAGTGCCACACGGCCACAGTGACATCCAGTGGCAGCGACACCCGCCCACGGCAGCCCGCGCCCGGGCCTCGGCTCAAACGCAGCCACCTCAAAGTCCCTGGAAAATGCCCGGAAAATTCCAGCCCCCCTCAGGGTGCCGGGAAGGGCTTTTGGCTGGAACACCCAGGTTTAGGTGCGGGGTGCCAGCCCAGGGACCGCGGGAAGGGCAGGACAGACACTGCCCGGGCGAGGATTGATTTCATCGCCCTCCCTCAGCCCAGCGCCGCTCCCTCCCAGCAGGACCACGGTTAAGCAAGAGTCATCGCCCAGCCGTGAGTCAACCTGTGCTGCTTTGCTCACAGAAATATCTCTAAAATGGGGGGTTTGTTCTTTCTTTTTCTTTTTTTTTTTTTGTTTTCTTGCCTTTTAGTTCTTTACCAGTTATAACTTTATATATGNTCAAAGGAAAGGAGGGGAAGCAGCTGTAAAATCAGTTGTGCCTCCTCAGAGAGCTGCAGGAGCACAGAGACGGTCACCTCCACCACACCTGCGAAGGAGGGACAGGTGAGGGCCTGGCACAGGCAATGTCACACTGTCACCGAGCAGGACCAGCCCTTCCCTGCTCCCCTCGAGCCTTCCACACCCAGCCTTGTGCAGGAGGAGCAGGGGACCTGCTCAGTGCCGGGGCTGCAGCAGTTGGAGGGGCTGAGCTGCTGCCTCAGACACGGGAGCAGGGAGAACAGCAGGAGCTCCAGCTCTGGGAGGGAGTGGGGACCGAGACATCCCAGTCAGCGCTAATGAGGGTGTCTCTGCAGAGCAGCGTGGATGTCAGAGCATAGCTGTGGTTTGCCTTTGGGCCCACCCCAGCCAGGCCACACGTGTCTTCCACAGCAAAAAATGCAGCCAGACCTGTAGCAGGTGAGTTTGGCACCCGGGCCCGGGAACCTTAAAGGGGGAATCAAACAGGGATGGGAATGGCCACTGCTGACAGGATCAGCTCTGCCACAGCCAGGTGCCACAGCCTGCCCAGGGAAGGAGGGTTTGTCCCACGTAAGCCTGTTCTCAAGCTGCTAGAGTACAATCACACATCCCGGGGGAGTTCTCACGCACTCAGAGCCATCTCGCATTTCATCTCCTTTCTCCCCAGTCTCTCTCTCTGCCCCTAAAAAAGTCCAGTCTGGGCTGTGACAGCTCTGAGGGAGCACTTCAAACCCAAACTGGCAGACTGGAAGTCAAACCCCCAGAGCTGCCAGACAGAGGCTGAGTAGGAGTCCCACAGTGCCCTGCTGGCTGCAGCTCCAGGGATGATCCTCCTCCGCTCGGCTGCTTCCCTGCAGGAATGGGGAAAACCCCACCCAGGCAACTCCTGCACCGAGAAACGCACCCGAGACACAGAGCACGTGAAACAGTGGAAACCAGTGCACTGGGCATGACATGAACATCCCAAGGGCTTGGGGTTGCTCCTGCCTGAGGGCCTGGGTGGGCCAGCAGAGCAGCTGCTGTCCCCGGGCATTCCTGGGGACATGGACTTGGGGGTGGAACCAAACGTGGGACCCACCCAGCCAAGCCCCAGAGGACAGAGTGGGCTCACCAGAGTCAGTCCTGCCTTCCAGTGGTGGGGTTTTTGTTTCTGAGGTTCCCAGACAATATCAGAGATCAGCGGAAAGACAGAACTTGATTAATGCAGCATCACCACCTGCACAAAAAGCAGGGATGAAAGACTGTCTCCATGGTTTCCCAAAACCACAAACCCCTGCAATACTTGCAGCATCATAGCAACAAGCTTCAACCCAGCAACACAAAAATTCTGTTCTTTGAAACCATGTGACCTTATTTATTATTGTCCTGGAGATTCCCGAAAGCTGTGCACCAGCACCGAGACTGGACTGAGGCTGTGGAAGTGCCAGACCTACCTCCAGTGCATCATTCCTCTTGTGCAAACCCCAGTCGTGGAAGAGCAGTTTGGAGGAAGCAGCAGCTGATCCTTTCCTTGCTGTGGCAAAAACCCTCTTCAGGGGATTGGGCATTGCTGGGTTGTGGTTGGGCTTGATGATCCTAAAGGTCTCTTCCAGCCTGAATGATTCTGTGATTCCAACCCTGGCTGGGCCAGATCTGATTGATGGTGGAATCCAGGTTTTAAGGAAACATCAACAGCTCGGTACAGAAATCCTTTAGTCTGACCAGTCAAACCCCCAAAGATCCTTCACTCCCACGTGCTGAAAAGGGGATGGATGGGTGGGGGCTCAGCTTCTGTCTTCAGGATAACAAAATATTTCCCATAGCTGAAGGTAAACCCCATGTAGGAGCACATGTGGCTGCATCAGAAAAATCCTGTCTGCCCTCAGCGTCACACTTGTTTAAGACAGAACTGAGCGAGATTAAAGGCTGCTCAAGACTTGGATTATCCTACAATTTTTCCCATAGGACTTGAGGTGACTTAGTGACAGGAAAGCTCTCCAGGAAAACTGAGCTCTGCCAGAAATAACCTCAGTTTCCTGACCAGGTGACATGGGCAAAGAGGAAAGATTCACCTTTGAAGGTTCCTGCTCCAAGTACAATCAGAAAAACCTTCGGAATAAACTATGGATGCATCAGTGCCCCTCACAGGGATTGCCTTTTCCTGCTGTTGGTGGGCAGCGGTGCTACCAGAGCAGACCTGATAGCTGGGATGTGCATTTCCTGGGCTCTTTTCCATGCAGCATCAGGGAATTCATGGAAGTGTTGCACAACCTTGGCTTTGGCTCTCAAGGAAACTAAGATTTTAATGCATTTTATAAAGTGCCAGAGAGTAACAAACCACAGGGGAAAAAATACACAAAATCCCGTTTCCCTCCACAAACCACAACCCGAGGGGATGGAAACAAAGGCCACTGGTGACAGCTCAGGGCAGTGACACACATTTTGGGCCACAGGAAGCACAAATGTTGTTCTGGGAGAAACAAAGGATGTCAGGAATAAGCAGAACTTGCTCTGCCCAGAGCCCTGTAGGAGTGACACCAGCACTGCCACCCTGGGCCAGGCAGCCCCGGGGCAGGAGCTGGCCCTGCCAGGGATGCACCAGAGCTCTGCCAGCCACGAGGAGCTTCAGAAAGTCCAAGGGAGCATTTCTCCTGCTGCCTGGAAAACCCCAAAGCACCCCCAGCCCCAGGCAGGTTTGGGGACTGTGGTTCTGTTGGGTCAGTGTGAGGAGGAGCCGATCTTGGCTCAGGGAAGAAAGTCATCACCGGGAGGCACCTGGTGTGTCCCTCCCAAAAATCAGCACAACAGCCTCCTCCCTCCCTTCTCCCTTCACCTGGGCACAGCAGTTGCAGGTTGCTGCTGTTGATTCTTCCCTTGCACCAGCTGAAGGAAACAGAGCTTTTTACAGTCTCCTGTCGTTGGCTGGTGCTCAGCAGCTCATCTTCAGCACTTCCAAAGGGTCACCATTTCCCTGGGGAGAATAAATGGCCACCTCAGCCCTGTGGGACGAGGGGAGGCCTCAGCCTGAGCCCCACACAGCTGGGGAACTACGGTCACTGAAATGATTCAAACCTGAGGGTTTGAAAATAACCCCGCCCCCAGAAAAGCCCATTTTCAACCCCCCTGTGCTCGGGCAGCCACAGGAGACACGTCACCGCACGAAAACCTTTTGTGTTTCCACGGCTACTTTAGAGGGGGAACAAAAGACCAACACACAGGGAAGGAGCTGGGAAGGATTCACACCTTGCAGGTAACACAGGCTCCTGCTTCACAGGTACCCCACAGGCCCATCCCACAGCCCCCATCCACAAAGATTTGCCCACAAAGGCTGGAATTAACACCTTCTCTTTGCCCCGTGGAGCGAGCAGGATGAGGCAGGAACGCAGTGGAAGCGAAGTTTGAAGCGAGTCAGTGCAGATACCTCAGGCTGCAGGAACACTCTATTTATTGGGTCAATATTTCAGTTGAGCAATACAGTTACAGAATATCACAATGCTGGTTACAAACAGGGGCTGGTTCCATGGGCACAGACAACGCCGGGCTCTGCAGTCGGGGGGAGCGGGACACCAAAGTCCGCCCTGACACCACAGGGAGGGTGGTCTGCAAGGTCTGGTCATGAGCAAGAGACTTTTATATAAATGAACGTGGCACTACAGGCAGAGATTCTAGTTTAGAGGTGGGTTTGTGTGAGTATTTCCATTTATACAGTTATACAGTTCAAGCAACATTTTTTTTTTTGTTTTTTTAAATGCTATTAAATTAAAATCCCCTGTAGTTCAATAAAGTATAAAAATAGTACTGAACCTGGTAATATTCAATAAAATGTAGAGTTCATTCACATCATTAAGTAGTAAAGAAATTGTAAAGTTGTAAGTTACCATGGCAACATTGCTTCCCAGAAAGGGATATACAGAAAAGAAAAGTTACACATATGGTACCTGTGACGATTATTGAGCGATCCAACACTGAACTTGTGCACCACAGACCGAGTTTCTAAATAGCTCTATATATTTATATAGTATATATCTTCTTCATCTTAAAATTTACTTCTGAAAAGAAAAAAAAAAAAAAACAAACCAAACAAAAAAAATGTGCACTTCAACAAACTCACTAAGGCCACTCATGCTATAGATACCGAGGATTGCGAGGAGAGCGTCAGACGAGACCCCAGAGCACACACAGCTTTCCACCACCCAGGGACACCTGTGTCGCTGCCCAAAACGTTCCTGAGATCGAGGGACAAAAGCATTCCCAGTGCTGCCGAGGCTTCTGTAGGAATTTTAGCTTGTTTCTGGCTGGAGGGAACCCCGAGGCCCTGGCAGGGCCCAGCGGCACAAGCTGACACCACCCCAGCGCAGAGCCAGGACTGCCGCCGCGCTTGGCCAGGAATTCTCCCAGAAAATGTGGGAAAACAGGGAAACAACAGCCTTCAGATAAAACCAGGCTGTGTACAGGCAGAGGAGGGAAGATCTGTGGGAAGGGTGGTGACAGCAATCCCTGCCCTGTGTCACCTGCTGCCAGCCCCAGTCACGGCCAACCACAGCACCCAAGGGGACGTTTGTCAACAATTTCCACCCTGTTTGAGGCACCTTTTCATCCTCTACCACGTGGAGGGCTGGAAAAAGGGAATGGACTTCCATGTGCATCTTGTAGAGAAGCAGCACCTCGAGCAAATTCCAGGCTGCAGCACATCAACAGGAAAACTTCCTTTTGAGAGCCAAAAAACCCACCACTGTGCTGGCAAGCTGGAATTCCACAAATCCCTTCAGAACGGTTTAGCAAAACTGGTTGTGCAAAAAGGAAACAGCCTTAAACCAAAGGTTCGGCCCCAGAGGAGGGAGTGAAGCGGCATCCAAAGAGCTGGACACTCCCTGGTTGGAATCATCCTGATACAAAAGTGACCAAACAACTGTTTGGGGCCAAATAATTACTGGCTCGTTTACTTCAAGTAGCTGAGAGAGAGATCTGCAAAGACATTTCCCCCTTCCCCTTCTGTCAGCTCTTCAAATCCGAGTGTGCTCCCCCCTTCCCCAACATCCCAAGAAGCCCCAGGAGCAGGGGGAGAATGTGACATCACCTCCCACCCTCCCTCCCAACTTCATGGAAAGCAGGACTCACCCCTCACTGAGGAAACATGGAAGGGAAATAGTAAGGGTTCAATTTAATCAACAGTGAAAATAATTTCCCCTAAGGTGCCACCCATCCTCTCCACTGCACCCGGTGACTCTGGGGTGATTCGTTTACTCACCTTCACGAAAAAGATGCATTTTCACAGGATTTCCACTCCCAGGTCTCCCCTGTCACTGCCAGCACCAAAAAAGCCCCTGTGCAGCTGCCAGGGGTGCTTTGTGTGCCTATAAATGCCAGTAATTAATTCCCTGTATCCAGTGTTCCATGGTGCCAGGCCCCCATCCCAGGACCAACACCCATATGGAAAACTGCTCTGGGGTCCGGCCAGAGGGGACACCTGGCAGGGCACTGGAAAACCCTAGAGTAGGGAAAACATAGGGAATTACACCCCCTGCTCCTGGAAAACCCCACAGGATGGAGAATGTAGGGATTGCACCCTCTGCTCCCTCAGCTCTGCCCAGGGCAGTCAGGCAGAGCTGGACCCCCACTACAAGATCGACCCCAGCCACACTGGCCCAGAGGGACAAGTCCTTTCCCTGCCTCTGGCACCATCCCACAGGGCTCCAGCTTCCTCAGAAACATCCAACTGTAACAGCAGAGACACGAACAGAAACAAGGGCAGCACAGCATTCCAGACTGGCCCCAGGTGTCAACACGGGCGCTTCCAAGAGCTCCACGTGGGAGACGTGGAAGCCAAGCCTGGCCAGGTGGGTTCTGTGCCATCCCACATCCCACATGTGCCCCACTCTGGGCCATCCCAGCTGCTCAGGCAGGTCCTGAGCCCTGGCAGGAGGAGCTCCCAGAGCTGGCAGAGCTCAGGGGCAGCTGAAACATCACCCTGCCAGCCCTGAACAGCACCATCCTGCCAGCCCCGAATAGTGCCAGCGTCGGCACAGCCCCCTGCCCCCACGGCTCAGACAGGCCGGGGCTGAGGGACACAGGGAAGCTCAGCCCACGGGCCAGGAGTTCTTGCAGTCACAGCAGAGCCCTCACGGGTCACACAACGGCCCAGGCACACCTCTTGGCCACATCCAAGGAGAATTCTTAGGGAGTTTTAGGACCTTAATTCCTTCCTGACAAGCCAAAGCACCAAGCAGGCAACATCCCGAAGCAGCTTTAGGAAAGGACAGAGTGACCTCCACCAGATTTGAGACTAAAACCACTGATGTGACACATTTGGCTGTGGGATGAACGTGCCCTGAGCGAAGGCAAACCATGGAGCAGGGACGCAGAGTAGGGCTGGAACAAGAGCTGGTGTCCGTCAAATAACGCTCCTCCTCCCAAACACAACCTCGAGAGCTCTCAGACTCCTTAGTCAGAAGCTGCACACGGAGACCCAAGGCTGGAGATCCCAAATGGATAAAGGATCTCCACACCATGGCAGTGTAAGTCCAGGGGCCCAGCCGCAACTTAAGACGCTCCTGCAGCTCAGAGCCACAGAACCACTCAGCTGCTTTAGGACAACTCTGAGCCAGTTCCCTGCCCGAGTTCTGACACCGCTATTACATACTTTGTTTGACTCTAAAGAGGTTTTAATAGGATTTAAGAACTCATGAGAACGCTGTAACTCATCAGTACCTCGGATGTCAGGGACAAAAAGGTTCTGCCTTTTACAGCTCAATTTGTCTGCAGTTCCTACACATCATAAACAAAAATTGCTATAAATAAATTAGATTTTAAGTCCACACACACAGTTGGATTTTCACTGAGCAGCTGCTGAGGCCATACTGCAGTTAAGTCCTAATACCACAGGGGGTTTTATGCAAATCTTTCTTTTCACCTCAGTGAAGACATCCCAAGTATGCAATCATTAATCTTCACCAATTACATAACTGCATTTTCAAGTTGATCATTACTCAGCCTTTCCCCCCAAAATACACTTGAAGGCACCAGTATATGAACTATTGGCCTGTAAAATTTCAATTCTTAAAAGAGCCATTAAGTCAAGTTCAAAATCTCTGTTTCTTCCCTGAAGACCATCCAGCACCTTTCCCTGCCAGAAACCTCAGAAACCAACTGCAAACCAGCCCCCAAACTGAACATCCAGAGCCAGTCCCTGGGAAGAGCAGGCCCAGCCCCAGCTGGGACTGGCCAAGGTACAAACCCCCAAAAACAGCGGGAGAGAAACCCCCTTCCCCCTGCCAGAACCCGCTGGAAGAACTGAGGCAGAGTCAGGTCTAAGTTTGTGTCACACAGCCTTTCAAATATTACCTCAACACCGAGAAATAAAACAAACCCAGAACAACACCCAAACCCAAACCCAGACGAGCAGGCAGCCCCCAAAAGAAGAATTAAGACAAGCCAGTGAGAGAGGCATGGCCAAGGTCTGTACAGCAAGCTCTGCTTCGGGAAGTAACGGCAGGGGACCGGTTTCTGGTTGAACTGGTGTTTAATGTAGAAATGAAGCGTCACCAAAAAAAAAAAAACAAAACCAAAACAAAACACCACCAAAAAAAAGACCTGTTGTGCTTTTTGGCATTTTCCACTGACCCCTGTGAACTGTATACAGTAAGCTGTGTTCTCAGAAACAGAAAAGGGAGCTGGACTGTTATACAAAACTCTTCCGTATAAACAAGGAATGGCCTCCAGCAGCAGGTGAAAGCCCATCAGGGAGCAGAGAAGAGGTGGCTGCAGCAGAGTCGAGCGTGGCTGGTTCTGCCTGTGGCACTGGCAGAGCGTCTGGAGAAGCTCACTAGGTACAGACATGGCTAAGGAACGGGCACTTCCTAGCTCTGGATCTATTACAGGAATATCATTTGCACCGATCAGACACCTAAATGAAAGATTGCTACTGTCAAAGTGAAAGCAGGGGCAGAAGGATTAAATTAAAGCCACTGGTCCAAAAGCGGTTTCTAGCAGCTGGTCCTCTGTGGGTTCTGCTGGTCCTGCTCAGGCTGAGCACTGGTGTGGCACCAAGGACACTGGGATGGCTGGTCTGGGGGGTCTGTCCCGCTCCCAGCTGAGCACTGGTCCAGTTCAGGGATGCACAAAGCACACGGTGGGGACTCCACTCCGAGCGCGGTTCAGTGTTGCTCCCAAGTGGTTCTTGGCCACTTCTCTTGGTAAGGCAGCAGCCCAGGCAGGGCCTCCTCCCTGCGCTCGCTATTTACCACCAACTTCGCTACAAAGATACAGCAGAAAGACCTTTCTCCTACAGCTCCTTAGAGGACAGCTTTTACTCTCTCTCTACATCAGCAGAAAGCTCTTGGTGACACCTTCCATCCATAACAACAATGCAACTCTTTTGAACTCAAACAGTTTTATTTAATGTTTTCTTGCAGACTTTCTGCAAAGGAGCTTCTTTTGGAAGAAGAGAGAAAGAAGGGGGTTGTTTGTTTTTTTTTTTTGGGAATACCAAGTTAAAAATGTGAGCCGAACTAAACATGCCATACACATGCTGAGAGGAATTGAACACACATTCATCCGTATGGGCACTCTTCCGTAGACTGGACCAGTGTTTCAACGCAAATTCCAGCCCCCAGAGAACTACATGGTTTAGATTTCACAGTATGACTTTTCCCCCTGGAACCTGGGGGGCAGAAAAACCTTAACTGGTTAAGTGACCAAGTTCTTAGCTGCTCTGTCCATCGAGGCTCTGAGACATCAGGAAGGACTGGACCACCTCCTCCGTGGACTGGGGGCTGGTGCTCACGTCCTCCAGGGCATCCGTGACCGAGAACTGCCGGTCCCGCAACCGGTTCCAGTTGGCCAAGATATTGTGGTACTCAAAGACCTTCTCGTAATTGCCAATGGAATTGTACAGTTTAATGAGACCTCTGTAATCATATTCAAGTCCACTGTATCCTTCCCCAAAAAGCTTCTTTCCTAAAGGAATCCAAAAGAGAACTGAATTCAGAGGTAGAACATCCCCACGCTGCAATTTCTCGGGTCGTTTTTAGCAACAGCCTGAACCTTTTTGTCAGGGCAAGTCAAGAACACAAACAACACCCAGTGTTATCAACAACCTTCCTGGAGGATGGTCTGAATTCCATCTACCTCCTGCTCTGAGGGTGCTGGAGCTGCTCCTCAGGGAATCTACAATCACATCATCACCTGCACCACAGCTTTACATGTGCAGAATCTACAGCCCTGTACAGGAGACTCAGTTTGTGCCCCAGTTACACTCCAAATTCAATTTAAACAGTGAAGTTGTTGTTGTTTTCTACCTTAAAACCATGATTTTTTCTGTAATTCACTGTACATAACTGTATGAAGCACGACTGTGCCTCAAACCTGGGCTACAGCATGGCCCCAGGATGCATTTGATTTGGGATTAAAATTCACTGCAGAGGGTAACAGGCAACACAAACAGTTAATGAGAGGAGTTATTCTGATGGGCACAATCATTGTCCATTTCTTTCAAAATTTGACTACATTCTGCACTCAGGTTCTGGCCACAACTCCAAAAATGTGTTTAATGGGTCTGTTTTCGATGAATTCTGAAGGAGCACTGAAAATAACACAAATTCAGAATTCAGTCCCTGAGAGAACATGAAAGAAAAACCCCATATTTACACTGAAAACCCCTACGAAATAAAGTACCTTGTATCTCATGAAGTTCTTCGCTAAAACTTCAGTACACTTAAATCTCCTGTGATTGAAGTGCTCTGTGTCACTCACCAATTGCTATGGATCTCAAATAAAGCTTCTCAGCGTTTTCATACTGGTTCATGTCGTAGTTGTAGAGGGAGGCGAGATGGCCCACGGAGAGGGCAACTTCGTAATCCTCCTGGCCCAGGAGCTGCTCCTTGATCTGAATTGCCTTGATGTGCATTTCCTCTGCTTCCTGGAGGGTCAAAACCACACAGGTCAGTCGGGCAGCCCTCACCTCCCCACAAAGAGGAGGGAAAAGTTTAAAGAAACATAACTGTGTTGCTAAAGAGTCTGCAGAATTTTAGAAAAGGTAAAAAGTAACAAAACAAACCCAAAGCAAGTTCTCCAAATTCTCAGTGAAGTGGATCAGCAAATGGTATCACCAAAGCTGCTGTCACCCCCTGAGGACATCAAGCATCCCCAGGGACTGTTTCTGCACAAAGCTTTTGAGACGAACGACAAAGCACAAAACTACCAACTGAGGCTGCGAAATGTGGACACTGCAAACCCTCACTTGCTGTGACAGATTTTGGATGTCTTGCAGGTGAAGTCAGGCCCTTCACACCACCAGTCTCACCTTGAACTTCCTCATGGACTGGTAGAGCCTGCCCAGGTTGCCGTAGTGTTTGGCTGTTTGCACGTTGAACTCCCCAAAGGCTTTTTTGGCCAGCTGGAGCGAGGAGAGGTGCAGGTCGTGAGCCTCCTGGAGCAGCCTCTGCTCTGTCTCCTTGTTGTGACAGTCTATGGCAATCTCCTCCAGGATAAGTGCTGGGGGCAGAGAGAGCAGCTGGCACTGTGCTGCACACACAGGGTTCCCTGCGGGCAGCACGGAGCCATCCACGGACACACCTCGGGACACGTCTCACCAGCTTGGTCTGTCACCAACTGGGACCCCCAGGGACCAAACTCACAACACATATTCGTATATTCTGTGCTTTTACACCCCTCAAAGCCTTCCAGATAAGTTTTAAAGAGCTTTCTTTGTCTTTTACAGGTGTGTTGACAGAGAACATTAAGGATTACAAACACCCAGAGCCACCTCCATTGAAAACAACAACTCAAGTTCCATTGTCTGTAAGAGAACGGGACAAACAAATCCCAAGGAAGGATTTCAAGTGAAGGGAACTACCTTTCACTCTCTTCGAAGAGGCCAAGAGAAGATGGTCCTCTGGGAGAATGTGTGTTATAATGCCAATAGCACGTTCAGCATGGAATCTGAAATCAAGTTGAGATAAAACATCAAAGGTACGTCTCTAAGTCAGCAGTTGACACAACAGCAGAAACATTACACATGTGCTACATTCTAATTGGGAATCTGGATCATTTAAGAACGTTTTCCTCCATTTGCAGCAGTACATGTGCTGCCAGACCCCCAAAGAGCTGCACTCACAGTGCATTGTCGAATTTCCCAGAGCTGTACTGGTGAACATATGAAGAATAAGCCAGGTCTTCGTGGGCTGTGGCTACGTGGATGTTTTTACCTCCGAACACCGACTGCCGGATATCCAGCGCTGTCTGCAAGAGGGACCACAAACAATTCAACAGTTACCACAGGAAAAAATCCCTGGCAAAAAGGGACAAAACCTACTGCCTCTGAAATTCTCTACATACTTGAGACACTAAACATACAAAAGACACGAGTCAGGGAGAGAATAAAGAAAGAAAAACCCCACAGTTGGTGGTGTTTGGGTTGTCTTCGAAGAACAGCACTGCATTAATTAAATCAACTATTATCTGTCCCCATGAATTAACATCAGAGAGACTAAGAACATCAAGCCAGGCACAGTCCTGCTGCCTACCTGATAGATGGCAACAGATTGGCAGATATTGTCTACGTTGAGCAAGTAAAACCCATAGTCTAGTAGCGTGTCGGAGTATTTGGGGTGCTTGGCTCCAAAATGCTCCCTGGGGAAACACACTTCCATTACACATCGAGGCAAGTTAAGCATCGTTCCCAAAGGGTCTCTTTCGGAGAGCTGCTCACCTGGCAAGGTACACGGCGTGTTTGATGAGCTGCTCGGCCTTCTTGAACTCCCGCTTCACCACGCAGGCCTGCAGGGGAAACGGGCACGTGAGGGGCTGCGCACTCAGCTCAGCTCCTCCACACACCGCTGCTCTTAATTTCACAGTGTCACTCTGCTTAGGGAAGGACTTCTCAGTTATTTAAGAAAAGGATCACAGTATTAGTAAACCTATTTTATTCTCCCCAAAACGCCTGACTGAAGGGTTTGTACTGTACCCAGTCTAGATCAAACAGGGAACAGAGCACCTCTTTATGGCAGCTCACAGTTTAACACTGCCATGACGGTCATTTGTGCAGCTGAAGCTCAGTCTGAGAAAGGAAAAATCCCAGAAATACACCCCTGCCCAGGTCTGAGGCTGAGGTGAACCAATTAAACCCAATTAACAAGCCTTAAGGCTCCCGAAATGGAGTTGGTTACCAAGAATTTTGGAGGTAAAAACTATCCCCACCCGCTCTTGGTTGCAGATGAGGTACAAAAGCAACATGGAAGCTTTTAAATTCACCTTGGAGGCTTGTCGTAGCACATCCACCACCACCTTAACAGGCAGGCCCACCGTGATCTCCTTCATGGCCTCTATGCACCACTTGTAGGCCTAGGGGACGAAGAGTGACCAACACAATGAAGCTGGGACTTCAGCACACCAAGAAAAGCATTACCTGGCTCTGAAAAGCTGGTCATTTACATTCCAAAATTTCAAGTATACTGTCCAATTTGCTTACGTGTAATGAAACTTGACCTAAAAACCGCTTTTAAGGTTAATACTGAATATGTAAGTATTTTACACTAGCCTGAGGCTTGTATTGTTACAACTGCATTTAGAGACAAAATGGTGTTTTGTATAAACATTTATAAAGGCGTTTTTATAAAGATTATTTTATAATCTTTAAGACATCCTCACAATTCCCACTGTGCAGGACAACACCCTGGGGAGTGGACTCAGGAGCCAAAGGAAAGCCACAGTTTATGCAGCATTTACAATGCAGAGAAAATTTTTAGGAAAAAGGTGTAAAGCCTTGTTACCTGTGCTCTGCTACACATTTTCACCCATTAAAATAAGCTTTTGTAATATTTAACTTAGAGAGCACCAACACATACCACCAAGGCATCACACACACCAGCGCTGGTCCCAGCAGCACCAAGAGCTCGTGGACTGCCTCAGAATATCACACCAACTGATCAATTGGGTGCTTCTCTGGCAGTGCCATGCAGGCACCGGGACATGAGGGACACGATGGGAGGGATGCCGAAGCCCCCTGGCAGGGTGCAGGGGCAGGGCTGTGAGGGGAGCCCCCCAGCCCCTCACCTCGTCGTAGTGGCTCTTGGCGAAGAGCAGGGCGCAGAGCTCCCCGTAGAGCGCGGCCTTGTTGGCCTGCTGGCCGTGCTTGGCCAGCTTGTCCATGTAGGACTGGGCCAGCTTGAACGTCTCCTCCCCCAGGTGGTATTTACAGTTCCCGTTCCGGACGTGCAGCAACCTGGGGGGACACAGAGGTGAGCTCAGGGAGGCTGGGGAACCACTCACACACACACACACACACCGGGGGCCAGTCTCACAGGATCAACAGGCTTGGAAAACACTGCTGAGATCATCAGGTCCAACCTGTGACCAACACCACTTTGTCACCCAGACCATGGCACTGATGCCACATCCAGGCTCTGCTTCAACACCTCCAGGGACAGTGACTGTACCAGCTCCCTGGGCATCCCATTCCAATGTCTGATCACTCTCTCTCTAAAGAATTTCTTCCCAGTGTGCAACCAAAAGCTCCCCTGGCACAGGTCAAGGCTGTGCCTTCTTGTCCTATTGCCTGAGAGCAGAGCCTGACCCCCCCAGCTCCCCTCTCCTGTCAGGGAGTTGTAGAGAGCAATAACGTCCCCCCGAGCCTCCTCCTCTTACAGGCTGAACAACCCCAGCTCCCTCAGCTGCTCCTCACAGGACCTGTGCTCCAGTTTGGTGTGGCACCCACAGAATTGCCCTGCCCGGGGTAGGAACACACACTTCTGTTCCCAGAGCAGTTCGGGTGCTGCACTTCGGCTCTGGCACAGCAGGAACTGTTACTGTTGGAGATGGCAAATGATTTCTCATATTGATGCAGTTTTGCATATACAGTGCTTGAACCAGCCTGGTGTGCTGGCTTCGTGGCTTATTTTTCATAAAATCTGTTCTTCTCAATCTTGATGAAATGCCATTCCCAAAGCCCTGTCCTATGCAGCAGGAAATCCCTTCCACCTGCTTTCCAAAGGATGCTAACCTCAAACAGCCACTGAGTACATACAGAGCTTGGTTTCCTGCAGCTCTGCACTCCTCCCTCAAACCCTGAGTAGCCCAGGGCTCCAAATGGGCATTTTTGTCTTTTGGGGTTTCCTCACAAGAGATTTAGTCACATTCATTTGACATGAGATCCAGCAGCACCAGAAGAGACTATTTTATTGACTCAGTCCACAACAGCTCCACCATCCTCTCCTATCCCCCTGCCTTTCCATCTCAAGGATTAACAGGAGCCTCCAGAAGCAGCCCAATGCAGCCAGTAACACACAGCACTAGTGAAATCTCCTCTTGTTTCTCTAGAGAAGTAACAGTTTTAGCTTCTGGCAACTTAGTTAAAATAAAAGCAAAGAATCTTTTTCATTAGTGTAGGCTGATGCTTATTTACTTTAATGAGATACATTTGGAATGGGTGCCTTATCATATTCCAAGCCCACAGGGCAGAGGTAGATTCCCAGCCAGGGCAGCTGTTCCTGCTCCATGGCAAATGCCTGCACGGAGCACCCATGAAATTCGGGTGAATTAACCTCCACTGGCCCCCCTGGAAACCTGTTATTAGACAGTGAGTAACAGAGACTGAAAAACAGCAGGCAAGGCTTTGGGAATCAGGACAACAGAGCACAGGGAGAAGTGAAGCACAACAGGCTGGAACTCAGAGTTGATGTACGGGAAAAGCATTTTATTCCTGTTGTGATACTTTCGGACAAAACTCCCAATAAATTGTTAAGGGGGAAGGAATGGACAGTGAAGGTTTCGCTCAAATTTTTTTTCTTCTCTGAACGTGTTTCCTGTTTCCACTTACTCCAAGCGGAGGTTTAAGTTACAGCAGCCACATGCTGTAGCACAGAAACGCAGCTCAGTTCACCCTAAAAACTCAGCCTGTCCCTGTTTCCCATCCAATGCATCATCAAACTCAAACACCAACAAGAAAGGAAATACAAGTTCCCCTTTCGCCAAGCAGGCAGAGGAGGCAAGCGCATGACAGATGTGCATTTGCTGCACAAAGACAACATCAAAGAACAGACCTTCAAAAACCCTGCAACCAGCTACACAAACATCAGCCTTCCAGGGGGAAACAGCAACCAGGCTCAGGAGCAGCCAGTGAAAAGTAACACCCACAGTTTTCCTTAAATATGGGCTGAGAACTAAACACCATGTCCAAGTGCATTGTGTGCTTGGGCACGGGAATGCTCAAGCTACAAGGGATGGGAATTACAAAGAAACTGGAGAAAAAAAATCAAGCAAACAGCTTCCCTAAAGAGGCAAAACCATTCTGCCTGCACCATTCACAGCTGGGAGCTGCTCTGCAGCATCAAAACCTTGGAGCCCAAATCCCATGTAATGGTATAAGCCAGTGGGGATAGCACTGCAATTTAGATAAGCTCCTGGGAAAGATCCTATCCAGTGTCTGGATGCTTCAGTGATAGTGTCTTAAAACAAAGAAATCTCCCAAAAACCCAAGCTAAACCTAAGCCAATCCTCTAGGATAAGCAGAGTTTACGTGATCCAGCTCTGAGTAACAAAAAATCCTTCATTAATCCAAAGGAATTCCAGAAGATAAAGCCAAGAGGAAGAGAAAAGGCCTCAGGACGTTTATGCTAATGGCTCTGAACCTCCTTTGATGTCTGCAACAACAGCTTTTGGGGACTAACCTCCCCCAATAAAACCAGTCCCTAGGAGCCAACACAGTGCCACACAGCAGCTTTGGGAATTCTGAAACCACCAGGAAAAAAACAACCCAAGAATCAGCGAAACGCGAAACAATGAAGCGGGGGAACCACGTATTTGTGTTATTTACTTGTACCTTATTGTTTAACACACAACAATGAGAGAAAGCAAAGACCAAGAGGAGCACCACACAGGCAGGAAAGCAGCACACAAGCTCATCAAAAGCTCCAGTCTTCCCAGCTTCTCCATATAATTTACTACTGCTGGTAGAAGGAAACACCAAGTCATGCTTAAATAGCACAAAACTTCCCGTGTTTTTGAACTCCATTCTACTAATAATGCAGTGCATTAATTCAACTCCCAGAGATAAGAATTATTAGCATTTAGAGCAGGAGCTGGCACTTTTTTAAAGGGTCATACTTCAAAAAGCTGGACTTGAGTTTTGCTTCCCTAAAACTCCCCCCAGCTCCAGTGCGAAGCCAGTGGTAAGAACCAGATTTCCTAGAGCAGGGATCAGCTGGGAACCACACAAAGTTTATCTCTGAAGTCACGAGGCTGAGTGCATACACTGCTCTGTCCCACAAAAAGGTGTTTGGATTCCACACACTGAGCTCCAAGTGCTTTAAATCCTATCAGTGTGACCCAATTCCAAGTAAAGGATGCAGTGTGTTTGGGAGATGCCACAACATCTACCCCTTCCCACTGCCACCCAGAGGGATGATGGTCCTTAGGGAACAAGGGCTGTCTCTACCAAACACAGGCAATTCTAACACCGGATGCTTTTTCCCAGCCCAAAATGAAAATCTCCTTTCCACAACTGCTGTCCAACAGAGAGTTCCATTTTTCCCCTTCTTTACCTTCTTTTCTTTTTTTTTTTTTTCTATTCAGAGAAGGCAACAGTTTATTTAAAGCAACTTCCCCAGCTTGCCAAACGACCTGATACAACCAGGGAACTTTTTTTACACTAATTAGAAGGCAAAGCACCAAGCACTAACCATGGTTCTGTATCCATCCTTCCTCAGTTCTGGAAGGTGGCTCCGTGTGCCCAGTCTCCTGGCATCAGTTTATTCCTGGAATGGCAGCCAGCAGAACCAGGCAGAGCAGTGTTGCCATGGCCCTGGGGCTGGCACAGCACATCAGCAGCTCCTGGCAAAGCCTCTTTCCCCTTTGTGTTTGCCCAGCCATAAACAAGATGCAGGGCTTTTTTTGGAGCAGCTTCCCAAAACAAGTTTTGCTCTATGCTCCACATAGCACATGCTTTGTTCTGTTTTGCAGCAGCTAAAAGAAGTTCAATCCTCTTCTAGCTCCGCTCAGCAGCCCCCAGGTAACTCATGTGACCCCTGTCAGTCCTGGTGCTCTCAGAAACCCCACCTGGCCACTGGCTGCAGTTCATCTCACCTGGATACAGAGGCAGAAGAGCTACCAAAAACGGAATTATGATCTGAGGCCTCTTTCAATGCAATATCAACCTCCACAGGGCCCTGAGAAACGAGGCTGGTTCAAAACCCAAATGCCTCCTAACAGCAAAAAAATTCCTTTCCAAATGTTTTCAGCTGTGGCTCAAGGTGCCCACAAGAGCTGGAGAGTTGGGTATCCAGATCTTTACCTAATCCCTAAGCAGTATAAAGCGAGAGAACTCATTGGATCTGAACCAGGAAAGGTAAGTTTTGGTTTTATTCCTGAATCATTTGAGTTTGGATTTGGCAAATTCTTGTAGCAAACAGAACTTCAGCGAAGTCCCACACTGAACATTCCCTCACGTGCAACAACCCCTGAGCAAACAGAGTGCTGGCCCAGTCTCAGTTCCAGCCACGCTTCCCAGGAGATGTTAGGAAGGACAGCAAAACAGAGAGGGTTTTATCCCCTGTGCTCTGCTGCCAGCTTACACGGTGAAAACCCAGGGATTAGTGTAAAACAAGCACCTCCTGATCCTCAGCTCTGGCCAGGGGAGTGTTTTGGTGCAGCCGAACAGTAAAGGAGCATCTGGAGCGGGATGGCTCCAGGGCAGCTGGTCCTGCCCTGTGTCCCATGGGAATGGAGCTCACCTCACACAGCATTCCACGGCACGGAACCAGTGCAGGATCTCGTCGTGGAGGGTGCACAGCTGAAGGCAGGACAGGAACACCTTCTCAGCATCACTGTACCAGCCTGCATCCGACAGGAACCCCCCTGGGAAAACAGCAAGGACAGCAACGTGAGCCCTTGCCAAGAGAAAAAGGCTTTCCTCAAGTCTTGTGAGGTGACTCCTCATTTCATAGACCTGCATCTACAGACAGAAATCCTGTCAAGGTCAAATCCTCCAGTCCTGAACTGAAAAGGATGAAATCTGAGAGTAGAAGGATTCTCCTTCAATTAAAGAATTCTCCTTCAGTTGAGCATGACTTTTTGGTATGACATACTTTTCCTACAGTTCTCTGCCAAGAAGAACTTAGCAGTAATAAAAACATTTAAATTCCTTATGTTAAGCATCACATCTGCAAAGAAATTTTAAGCCCAACCCATTTGAAACAGAAAAGCCTATACATTCTTAGGTATTAAAATCCAGCCTATTTTTCTTAAGACATCATGTAGTTTTCTCAAAATCGCATTCCAAAACACACAAGTTCTTTAAAAAGACAGCACAGACACTAACATGAAAATAATTAAAAGTTAGATTAACTGAGGCTTGCGCAGAGAAAGAAGCAGTTACCTAAAACAAACCCAATCTGGATCGCTTTTTCTTTGACAGCGGCATCTGACTCTGCGATGTAGGAGCACCGTCTGCTGAAGGAATAGGCCAGGACAGAAGCCACTTTGACCCCATGGTCCATCAAAGCCTGGAAACAGTGATGGAGCAGATGTCTGGAACGAAGGAGAGCAGAACTCAACTCCACATGAAGTTTTCAGAGCACTGCAGTCAGCTGGCTCTGGGGTGCCATGAATTCTCCTGAGAGAAATAAACTCCAAGCCTCAAAGCCCAAGCAGATGAAGACAAGCATCACTGGGAGGCTCCGGGCTAATGGGTCACAGTTGTTGGATGGTTCGACACCAAGGGAGGGTACAGAGCTCTTCACGAGGACCCCCTCCGGTGGAAGGAAAGCACAGACTGCCCAGGCAACATTAAAACTGGGAAACAACGTTTCCAGCCAAAATTCAGGAGGGAGGAAGCCTCAAACCCACCCTCCCCCAGCAATCAGCCACAGGAGCAACGACAGCTCCATTAACATCAGGCACACGCAGTGACTGAAAACTCAGAGCTCCTTCTGGTTACCAGGAACTTGATCTGAAACAGTCAAGTTCTGAGTGTGACAGCACAAACTGCAATATTTAATGACAGCAGAGCTCTTCAAACTGGGGCAATGCTGTCAGCAGGAGAACCCTTCCCTCGGGGTTTGCTAAGCCAGCAGGAAGTGGGTGCTGTGACTGCCACTGCTCAGGGCCTGGCTGGGCATCCACCACTCGGTGTTCAGAAACTGAGGGGATTTGCATCATTTGTTTGTCTTGTTTTTTCCCCCCCTCTCTTCCAAGATCAAGAGGTTAAGGGCTGAAACGGGAATTATTGATTTGTTAAGACACTCACCTTTTATCTAAAGCTCGTAGCACCTTTGCAAAAACTTCTAGTTCACAAAATTCACTACCCAGCTGGCACAGACGGCCCTGTTGGTAAAGCTGAAAAAAACCAGGGAAGTTAATCTTCAAATTTAAGGTTGAGTTTTTCTGGGAAATTTAGCTTAACAGTAAAGAGGACTCATGATGCAATTGAGACTTTAGAGCATTGAAATCCAGCAGGCTAAAAAAGTAACAGTTCCAGAATCACCACAGGGTATCACCACAGGACACAAGTGCAGTGTTTAAAGGCTGAGCACACCAGCCAGGAGAGATCCAGAGGGGCTTTCAAGGGGTTTTTTTAATCTATAAATGTATTTTCAAGTGTCTGTGTCCTCCTACATCACCAAAACACTGCCACACATAAGCTACAAACCCAAGAGAAAACCAAGAAACCCCTAAAGTCAGCAAAAAAACACAATTAACAGCTTTGACACATCATCTAGAGCACAGCAATGCAAATATATAATATATAAATAAACCCAAAGCCACAAGCTGTGCAAGGGGTGACTCACCAAACCCCAGCAGCAGACAGGCATGGCCCTGTCCGCATTAACACCTGAGCTCACACAGGTAATTGCCCATGAGAAAAGGGGAAAACTGGAGCCAAGCTGTTCATGCATTTATTGAAAGCAGTGGTCTGTTTCGTGCCCAAAGTGTGATTTGTGCCTGCAGACCAGCAAATTTATAGCCGAGTTCTTCACAACAAACCACGAGAGACCCGTCCCCGCGGTGCAGGGTGAAGCTGTGCCACCTCAGGATGTAAATACCACGGATTTATGCAGGTGCAACAGTGACTGTGCAAGTGTCAGAAAAATCCAGTGTGAGCTATGAATTCCCGTTATCCTGAAGCCCCTGACCCACAGATGAGCAAGGCAGGGAGTGTGGCCTAAGGAAGCACCACTGCCACAGGTACCATCAGGGCTCTAGTGACAGCACTGATATTACTCTCAGTCCTAATCAGGTCTTAAAATCCTTCCAGTGAGAAGCACCTTGTGCCTGGTTCACCTTTTTCTCCCCAAACACTGATGAATTAGTATTCCAAACACGGCAAGTGAGAACATCCCTGGCCAGAAATTTAGTTTTAGTCAACTGTTCTTACAAAAAGCACGTGACACTGACTCCGCAGCACAGTAAAGTTTGTTATTTTAACAGCAGCACCTACAAAAAAAACTTCAAAAATACTATGACCTAATAACGTCAGTTGCCAGAAATGAATGTTTTCCTTTTAGTTATCTATTTTTCTGGGGGATAATAAATAAAAAGGAAGTCTTTTAAAAACCAGAGCAAGTTTGCATGCAAAGTTAGTGCTCAAACAAAGCAGGGATGTGTCCCTGCACTTCAAAGGGATCAGAGCTGGATTCTCTCTGGCACTGAAGAACAGCCAGAGTGGTGTATTTAAAAGCTACAGTCATGGTTAAATGGTCTCATTTCTTCAGCACAGCTGTCTCAGGGCAAATGCTCTATAAAACCTAAACCGTATTTTCTGCAGTAAAATAAAAAGAGGATGTTTAAATTGCCTGGTTTTCCATGGCCAAACTGCAGGTGGATGTCCTGTCAGCAGATGAGGAGCTCACTCCTGGAGGAAGCCAAGGCACACCCCCATTTTACTGGGATGCAGGGCACTCAACGTACCACCACACGCTGCACAATTCCCAGGCACAGTATCATTCCCTCCTATCACCGGGCAGCGGTGACTAAAAACCCCAGAGACTCCTGGTTCACCAAAAAGTAACTGTAGTAAGACTTGTTAAAATCAATATTGATGAGGCTACACCACCACTTCTTGGACTGTGCCCACTATTACATGTGATCCCTGAAGTGCCAAGGAAGAAAAGCCCTGGTGGGGTGGGAGGGAAAGGCCCAAATTCCCCTCAGCTTTGACAGATCAATTATTTGGGGCACACCTAAAGCCTGGCTCAGGGCCCCAAGGTCCAAGGGTCCATTTTTCACCACTCTAAGTAGAGATAAAATATCCCTGGGACATTTACACCACCACTCACCCCTTCCCTCGAGGAACTAACCAGCTCGGAGCCTCCTGGAACTGTTGTAGCTGTTACAGCAATATTTTCAAACAGAATTTGACATGGAAATAGTGAGTTATATGTCAAACTGTGAAATAATTCCAGGAGATTCAGTAACACTCATTTGTTCATTGAGGACTGATGAAATGGTTCTCTTGTCAAAGCTCCAGAGAGACAGAATTCCTGACCACAGCCTTGCTACATAACCCAAAAGACAAAACAAAATAGTGATTCAAAAAAAAAAACAAACATGTCCTGACACAAACAGCAGAGCCTGGACCTCTGAACAACTATTCTTTTCTGAAGAGAGAAATGCCTTTTAGACACCAACTTCACCTATTTGGAGCTTGCCAGGGATTTATTTGTCTTTAACAGTGGAAAAATGTCTAAAAGGCTGCAATGTGATTCCCAGCTCCATCAGCTCACACTGCCACATTAATTCTGGCACTGAAAACAGGTATAAATTTAATATACAGGTGTATGATTTACACATGTGCCCAATCCAGCTGTTGTGCACAGCTGTGAGAAACCCACCCTGACCCTCCTTCAGGATCTGAGGCTGAATATTGAACTTGTAACACATCCTCCTAAACATGCAAAAGCTGCACATCACAGTGGCCTCAATTAAATTAATAACATAAACTTGTTGTTATCTATTATATCATAATTCCATTTAAGTTCTTGTTGGATTTCTCTCCCTGAATAGATCAAGCTGAAGGGGAAAAAAAAAAACAAACAACTTCTTCTAAACATAATAAAAAAACATTTTAGAATTTATTTTTTAAAGCAGCTGGAGGTTAATTCCAACCAGTTGTACAAGGACCCTCCAGAGGAGGAGTTGAACACGCAATTTGAAAAATATGCTCCTGTTGCTCCAGCTTGGAACAGGACTGAAAAATATGGATGTTTCAGTAAGAATTACAGAGGAAATCCAAGGAGCTCCCCAGCATGTTTTGTAATGCCTAATAACGTAATGTGGAGTATCCTGCCAGGCTGGGGAAGGACTCTCTGCTTCACAAACAGCAAGATTTGGGAAAAAAGTTTGGCTGAAGCCCCCATCTTCCTTCCCCACTTGACAAGGAAGGAAAAAGTTTCCTGAGTCGACAGTGCACTGAGTGAATCTGTTGGCAAACGAGTCAGTACAGATGGGGCAGGGGGCACAGCCCTGGAAAACAACCAGCTGGAAATTCAGGGACATTCGATGCTTTTAAATGTCAAAACCACCTACAAACCTCCAGGCAAGCCCTGGTTCTACTGGAGATTGTTTGGGGCATTAAAAAAATGCAATTTTTCAACTATTCTTGGAAAACATACTGCCAGTTACGAGGCTGGTCCTTACAAACCTCCATCAATTAAATAATCATGAAGAAAACCAACGCTCTGGCTTCAGAGGCAACTTTTGGAGCCCACTGCTTGCACCCTCAAACACTCCACACCTGCTCTCTGTGTCAGAGCAGCACAGTTTGTGTTTCAGAGAGTCCAGCACAAGGGACACAAGCCTGAGCCTTACACAGGTGTGAGATTCTCCTCAGCAGTAACTGGGAAAACCCAGTTTGCTTTGAAGTTCAGTCAGCTCAAAGGAAATGAAGTGGAAATGGGAATTATTGTTCAGCAGGAGCCGAACACCTCTGTTCATGGTGTGACCTCATTATCTCAATTATGATGAATTCTACTGTCTCAGACTCAACAAGGAGACTGAAAAAAATGGAGAAGCTACAGGATATTGGGATGAGAAAATATCTCACATAGTTAGAGGCTCAAAAAAAAAAAAAAAGGCAATCTGAGTAATACAAGTCAGAAGGCAAGAAGTTTCAAACCAGGAGAGACACAACAAGGGAAGATGGCTCAGCTCAGATCTAAATTTAGACTACAGAAACCATGTGTTAATAATTGGGAAAAACTCCTGAGGTGCTGATTCTCCCAGTGGGAGGGTTTGATGTGTGGAGGGACAGGTTCAGTTCCAGCAGCAGGCAGGGAGGAGGTGCTGCCCTGTGGCCCGGGGGGGAGCAGGAGGCTGCGGTGGGTGTGCACACCCAAACCAGCACAGTTCAGTGCTGACCCCAAACCAGCAGCACGACGGTAACTAAGGGTCTGTGAAGTCACACTGGTGGGTCCCAGCAGAATCCCACAGAACAAGGCTCTGGGATGCTCTGCCTCCCTCACACCCTGAGCTGGTGACCTTGTTTGTACTTCCCTGGGCAGGGAACTGAAGCACAGCCACACTTCACTGCAGGGGGAGTTTGTCCTCCTCACTCCCATCACGTACCCCGGAGCCCTGGGACGGGAGAGTTTCGTTCTGATCTACAGCAACGATGCTCACAGTGATCCCTCCTCAGCAAACTTGATCTCTAAACTCCATCTGTGCTGCAATGCAGAGAACGGACGTTCTGCTGCTTGCTGGGAACAGTCAGCAAATTCCTGTTTGTTCACTTTCTTTGGTTCAAAACACACCCAGACGTGATAGAAACCAAATTAATGTCATCCCCAACTATTCCTGTGGTTAATGATCTCATCAGAAAGCCTTCCAAGAACATTGGATGCAAATTATTTTCAAGAAAAATCAATTGTGAAAAACCAAAAACACACAATCCAGAAAAGACATTCCAAAAGGAAAACAAACATGGGATGAAACTCCTTGTTAACCAACACAAGTCCAAGATCAGCCTGTCAGTGATTAACTGCAACAAATACCTGTGACAGAGAACACTAAAGCACCTCGAGACCCAAAGTAATGAGATAATTACACAAAATAGAATATAAAGCTGAGGCACAGGGGAAAAGAGCTGAATTCTGTGTAAGACACTGGCTACAGAGTTCAGTATCTGGTTTCTGTCAACAAAAACTAGATCCCTTACATGAACACCCTCCCTACCCCAACAGACTACAAAATATAGTCATTTGATTCTTCTTTTTTTGGAGGACTTACAGTTTATTCCAGCTGTCACTACTTTTTAATGTAGAATTTTGGCATTTTGCTCATATGCTGGCTCTCAGTTAAATGAGATCCAGCATATTTTTTTCCTTTGGCTTCTAAAAACTACACCCCCTCTCCCTCTTCTCCCCAGCCCCGAAAACAAAACCAAGAGGAAAGAGAACCTGACTAGTTTAACCAGGAAACAACCCAACCAGGATATACACACACCTGGCAAACACCCAAAGGAAATAAAATATCATATGTGAGCACATTTTTAGTTTGTTCCCCCAGAGGCAGGTGTTACTTGTAACAATACTAGTTATTAAGCTCTTCAAAATACAGCTGTGATTAATAAGACATTTAAATATCTTTTAGCTCAAATGTAGGCTTGGAAATTTCCAGGATATCCTCCCAAGTGTCCTGCTCTGCCTCTAATGGTTGCAAGGAAAAAATCAAATGCTGCTTGGAAAAAAAAAAAAAAAAGATATCCAGTGACACCCTGCTGAACCAGGACAGGTTTGTTGTTTTACCTCAGTCATGATTATTTGATATTCCTTGTTTTGAGCTTTACTCACTCTTTGAAAATGCTCCAGAAAGACAAATATGCTCAGTGTGAGGGGCCTGCCTGCTCCTGTCGCTCTGCTGCACGACCCACCTCTTACCAAATTCACACCAAGAACACCCTGCAGCTGCCCCGGGGCAGACTCCTCACTCAGGTTTGTGAGGCAAGTCCCAAAATTTAACAATTCCGGAAGACGCAAAGTTAAAACTAATTGAATTTGTTCAATAAATAAAGGCAATATATTACGACAATAGAGCCAAACACTGGATCAGAGGGTACCCTGGGGAAAAAAAGCAAGACGCTCTGCTGGCATTTTTCTGCTTTTAAATCCCAGCACATTGACTGTCTCTGCTGCTGGATTTTATCTGTGGCTTCTGAACCAACCTGAACACACTGGTAAACCAGTGCAAGCCTGGCAAATGTTAAGTTTGAGCGTTCATATCAATGAATACAACACAAAAAGTTCTGTATGGCCACAGCCAATTAGCATCTGTATATCAAAACACAATCTGGCTGATACCACCATTTAGTTTCTGCAAAAAACAGTGGAAGTTTCTCCAGTACCACAAACCATGATTAAGAGCTGGACAACAAACGATTACTTCCAAATCATACTCACTCATATGTGAAAGACTGGGGGGAAAAAATATTTTTATCTTTTAATAATCACATAATGACAGGGATTCTCTGCCTCTTAGATTTAATAGTCTTCTAGTCTGTCTTACTTTGGAAATTCTACTTCTGGATGGTCAGGATGAATGGAATATGGCTCACCATGCTGAAATGGCACTAAAATCCTCCCGATTTTCAAAGTAACTGTATCCAGAACTGAACAGCTACACCACTTGTACTGCTGTCACCACCCAAACAGAGACACCAAGAACTAGTTACCAGGAGTTCTGTCGGTCCACAGGAAAACGCAAACACTGTTTCAGGAGACCTCCAGTCTGGGCTGGGCTCTGAGGCACTCACTGCAAGCACACACCTCAGTGAGGGCTGAGGACTTCTCTCAGCATCCCATCCAGGGTTTAGGGACATTCAGGGATAAGGTAATTTGAATGTGACTATTAAAGAGGGCAGATATGGAATCACGGGGTGGTCTGGGTGGGAAGGGACCCTAAAGACCATGTCATTCCAACCCCTGGCAGGGATCTCATTCCCTAGACCAGTCTGCTCCTGGCCTAAATTGCTTCTCCTCCAGAGAGAAGGTGCCAGGAGCTGAAGCCCAGCCTGCCCTGGGCAGCCAGGGAACACTCGCTGCACGAGGGGCCCGGTTTGTGTGTTCTGTGTGGGGACACGCCAGAGGGGCAGGGCGGTGAGAGGAACAGTGGTGCACGTCACACATTCCAGGTCACCAAAGGCTATCCCGTTGTAAAACACAGAAGGGACAGAAAAAGCGAAGGGGAACGGCTTCAAACTGGCAGAGATGAGGTTTAGAGTGAATATTAGGGAAAAATCAGGTAGTGAGGCCCTGGCACAGGCTGCCCAGAGAAGCTGTGGCTGCCCCATCCCTGGAAGTGTCCAAGGCCAGGCTGGACAGGGCTTGGAGCAACCTGGGCTAGTGGGAGTTGTTGGGGTTGGAACCGGATGAGCTTTAAGGCCCCTGCCAACCCAAACCATTTTGTGAGTCTGTGAAATTACTGTCCCTAACAACAGCAATACTGTCAGTACAACACAAACACTATTTTGGGGACAGGTACTTAGCACATTCATTACCCAACAGGACAACAAACCAACACACACGAGCAGAACAAACAGGTCAGGAAATCTCTTCAGAACTCAGATATGCTGCTGGACCATTTTTCATCACGGAATAACTCCGCACGAACCTCACTCAATGCAACCACTGAATGCTGCTAATAAAAGCATCAGAAGTCACTGATGTATTAAGCTCACCTCCAAGTGAGTTTTTAAACAACACTTGGACATTGCTATCATTAGACAGAGGTTTTGGTTTTATGCTTTTAAAAGCCACAGAGCACCATCCTCTCACCTGAATGAACACGAGGGCAGGCAATGACAAGGAAGTTTGTTTGTCAATGGTCATACCTACCAACGGTTAAAAGTGACCCCAAAAATATTTTTCCATACGTTTAGCCTTTATCTGATGACCACCATGTGTCAATCACATCATTTATCCACCAGTACGCTCACGTGTGGTAAAAAGGGGTTTCCATCCTCCTCAACACCCAAGGCAGACAAGTAATAACCAGTACACGGAAAATGTTCACGCCTGTTTCAGTGCCACAGAAGCAATTTCCCTGTGTCCAGTGAAGGCATTCCTTATAAACACTATTACTCTCTATGTACCTGATGGGTCACTGCCTCTGGTTCATAAAAATTCACCTAAAGAATTACTTCGCTAAAAAACTCCTCAATTTTTAAAAATTCGCTGGCAGAGGAGATAAGGGTTATCCCCCACCTTAGGTTTCTGGGGAGGGTTTTACACACATTGTTTCTCTCCTGATGATGCTCATTTCCAGCAGTTCCTGCACACGGATGAAATGCCTGTTTAGTGGACAATAGAAATTAATGGACCATCTCAGTACACCTTTTACAGCAAACCTCTGTATTTCAGGGGCAGCTGAATGAGAAACAGCCCTTTCACCAAGGAATGATTTAATGGTAATAAACTACACCATCAAACGACTCTCAGTCCTTCTCATCTGGTTCCTACCAGATCATTAATATACCAGAGCACGGTGAAGTGCTCCTTCAACCACTGACATCACCATTTCCAATACACTTAAATANAAAAAAAAAAAAAAAAAAAAAAAAAAAAAAAAAAAAAAAAAAAAAAAAGGGGGGGGGGGGGAAAGGAAAAACACATCTTCTAACACATCCAGCCCGGCCTCATCCTGCCCCAACCGCTCCCCAACGGCGAGGAGGCCCCTTCCCCCCCGCCGCCAAGGACGGGCCCCATG
>VZRE01014539.1:0-36713 GCA_013396775.1 Cephalopterus ornatus
TCCAACCCAATCGATTCTATGATTCTAATGGTCTGAGATCTAGGAAAAAAAGAGAGAAAAAACCCAAACAAACAAACCCAACAAACAACAACAATTCCTTCTTCCAGAATTTCAAGTAGGTTTGAAGCTCAGAGAACAGAGACACCAGTTGAACTATGATATAACAGTTTTTCTCCGACCTAAGGTTTGTCTAATTCAATACTTCCAAATATAGAAAATCACATTTACTCATATACAAGGGAAAGATGAATCTGTTTTCAGCTCTACCAAGCTTTCCATGTGAATCAGCTTTAAAAATGCACATGCATTTGATAACAAACAAATCACACACCAACATAATCTCTGTTTCTATCTACTGCTATCTAATACAGGGATTGGATCAAGTCAATATTGTTTACCACAAACTCAGCTAAAATCACAGGAGGAGTCTGTGCCTTGTGTAGTCCTCTGAATAACAAAGGGATCTTTTCAATGCTGCTAGAAAAATCCCAGCACAGTTCATTTTTCGCCTCTTCCCATCGAAGGCCACACTTTAAAAAGACAGCCCACTGGTCAGCTGCATCCTGTAGCACAAGCTTGTAATACTAACTGACTAACCCTTTACGAACATATCCCCTTTGGACCTCTCCTTGTTTAATGTGAGAGTGCTGCTTTTCCCAGTGTAATGGTTTGGATCCGGCTTTCCCGCCGAATGCTCAAACCTTACAGTTTGCAGCCTCCCCCCCATCCCCGTGAACACAAGGGAAAGGGAGAAGGGAAAAGTTGCTGAAAACTTCGAAATGACTAAACTAAAGCTGTATAAAAACATATATAAGTATTTACACTTTTATATATAATTAGAATACTATGTGTACAGAAAAAAGGGACCCTGAACACCTCCCCCACCGAAGGGGAAAGGGAAAACCCAAAACAGATGTGCATAATTAAAACTCGGGAGTAACCAATAAAGAACTAGCAAAAGAAAATCTTATTACTGTCTTTCAGATAGTAGAATCACACCAAATGACTGCTGGCACTCTCCATTTCCTAAGGTCCACAAGGCCTCACCAGGCGTCACTCTCCCCCACGAGTAGAACCGATAGCAGAGAACCTGCTTCCAGATTCACCGGAAGAGAAGAGGAGGGGAGAGGCTTCTCTCCCTTCTTATTTATACCCTGGTTTATGTAAAAAATCGTACTGGGAACATGGCCACTTCCTTGCTTACAACCTGATTACCAAGGAAGGCCTATGATCAAACCCACTACATCCAGTGAAGGCTGGCTGGCCTGAATTCCACGCTTTGGAAAACCGTCCTAATCTCTGTTCTTTGGTTTTTGGCTGACTTTTCCCATGCAGTACGAACCGCTGCTGTACTCCCTCTCAAATGCTCTCAGGCAGCTTCCCAGATAAGGCAGTTCAAACAGTCATGCTTACGTGGCCTGCCAACATAATTCCAGCTGCACACAAAAAGCATCCCAGCTAGCGTAAACTAGCAGGTGTTTTCTGCCAGCTGAAAAATCTGTCCCAGGACACTTGAAGTCCTGCTGTGCCTTGCAACAAGCAGACTGACACTTCTTTTCTGAATGGAAGTTTTTACCAGCTACACCCACTAATAAAACCGAAAAAAGTGACACAGTTTCGAGGCAATGAGCATCTGTGAACAGCATGACAGATGGGGAAGCCAATGGGACATAAACATCCAAATACATAACTGTATGTTTCCCTGCTGATTTTATATCTCTCATTTTCGGGTGCTGGAACAGGCTCCCCAGGGCCATGGTCACAGCACCAAGCCTGACAGAGAGGAAGAAGCGTTTGGACAATATTCTCAGGCACGCTTGGAGGTGGTTCTGTGCAGGGATAAGGGTTGGACATGATGATCCTTATGGGTCTCTTCCAACTCAGCATATTCTGTGATTTTTTTTTTTGGGGGTGGGGGGGAACCCACAAACCAGTTTATTCTATAATATTATTAGATTTAAAAAAAAAAAAAGAATCCATGACAGTGCTCAAGGTTTTCAGATTCCAGATGAACCACACAGAAACTCTCCATGCACATCTGTAAATTCATAAGAAAAAACCAGATTCATATGATGAAACTCCAACCTTTGGATTTGAATGTAGAAAAGGAAAATGTTCTGTCTGCTGATTTTATATCTCCTCCTCACTATCAAGCTTCCTGATTACAACCCTTTTGATTAGAACTGAAGAACACAAAGAAGAGGTAGCAATAAATCTTATTAACATTATTATTTTCAGATAACTGTTAGGTAATCTACAGTAAAAATAAATTCTGACACAGGGCACAGAATGCACAACAAATTATCAGGTTATTAAACAAGAAAATACAAAATACCCATCGACTATTGAAAATTAATCTTACAGTAACTGAAAGGAAGTACCATATTCAGCATAGTGGCAAAGTTAACAATTTTAAAGACATGAAGTTAAACAAAATCAAGAATATGTCAAGCTATATGGTTTTTTTGCTAACTATACATAAAGCAAAGCTAGGTCACGGAATATGCTAAATTAAAGTCTGAAGGACTTTAAAAAAGTCTTTTTTAAGAAAAGAAATTAAAAAAATTAAAGTCTGAAGGACTTTACTTCTGCTCTATTTTTATCTCATGCTCTTAAGTTAATTGGTCTCATGCTCTTAACTTAATTGGTGTGCTTTGCTTATCTTTTGTTAGATGGTTGTTGTGGTGGGATTTTCTCTCCCTCTCATTCCATTTAATATATTGCTTTAGAACAGGCAAAATAGCTGAGCAGTGACAGCTTGTTCTGTCGTGCACCAGGGCCTAGCTGAAGCCTAAAAGTTTTCTTTAGAGTCTTTATAGTGGGAATGTCGGTGAGCACTGCCTTGCACTCAAGAAATAATGATGGCTTGTTCTGTTTCTGTTACAATATCATCGTCTTTTTGATAACAGACTGTATTTTCATTCTTTTTGTCATGTCTTCATTGTCATTAATAATGTAATATTTCAGAAAACTGGTATTTTTAATCAGGAGAAAAGTAAGTACAAGCAATTTACATAGCTGCACAGGGAGGAAATGCTTCCATTTTATGTGGGGGCAGTGAAAGTCTGATCTCACAGAGACAAAAAGGCTGCAGAAACATATCTATAGTAGGATTTGGATGGGACATGGATAAAAGTGTTTTTTGCATTGTGGGAATAGCACTGACACTCATGGCCTGTAATTGTGCCACTAGAGTAACAGCTGATATAACTTTCACATGAGCTATTTGAATTGATTTGCAGAGAGTTGTCACAAAAATTTTGAGTTTTTTTCCAGTGTAGTTCCAGTAATGACCAGGGCACTTGTGTTTGTACAGTAATGCAGAGTGGAGGAAGGGAAGTAGAAATCTCTGAGTGGTTTGTTTTGTGAAAATGACCTACTTGTGCCATATATTAATATATTAATATAAACAAAGAAGAGTAATAATAATAAATAATAATCAAATAACCCAAAGTTACTTCCATTTATTTTATAAAAATGTCCAAAGAAGTCCAAGGGTGCTCTGAAAGGCACCAGCACATTCAAGGACTATTACCCTGGTGTTTCTCCATATGGCTTTTGTGAGAGAGCCAAGTGAAAAGCATGCCTTTGCGTAGTACGTGTCTGGGACATTTTTAGCAATGATTTTTATTTTGAAAACAACAATAATATCCACTCTTTTGAAACTTTTTCTCACCTCTCATATTTAACTTGCACCTGAGAGTAAGCACTGAGAGTAAGCACCATCTAGGTGAGTTGGTAAGAACAGCCTGGCTGGAAGGAGAAAGGGAACACTAAAACCCAAACTGAGAACACACAGGTCCCCTGAGTGAAACCACATCTTCTTGGGCTTCTGTGAGGACCATGTCAAAGCTATCTGTTTGCCTGCCAAAACTAGCTCAGCAACTCGTTAAACTTCTCACTGTTTTATTGGGTGAGGCTAGGGGTGGGAGGTTCTCATTTGCAGAGCTATCTTTTTCTCAGACAAGATAGCACTCCCTCTGAAAATGGTCTGGTCATTGATTAACCCTTTCTTTGCCTCAAATGAAAGCACAAAAAGACATGGCACATGCTTTGAAAGAAAATATTTTTAGTTTTGGCTAGCAGCCTCTAGGGGAAGTAACTATAGGACCTACAAGGGACAGTTATTTGTGAGACAGGTAGCTTGTTTATTTCTAAATGTGCCATGACAGCTCTTCTCTGTAACCTGGAGCTACTGAGCTGGAAGCCAAGGCCTGAAAGAAGCACCTACTGCCCTCCCAGTGGGAGTTCAGGGTGGTGAGCCAAGGACAGGCAGGTGCCAGCACTCCTTTGCTCTTTTAAGTTTCAGCCCTGCCACCGAATTCACCAAGGTCCCACCTCATCTTTTTCCCTTGAAATCACCTTTCAGAGAACTTCTGCATGCACACTTCCCCTGCTAGACAAAATTTAAAAGCATATCTGCATTGGTCCACACAAAAGACACATTCTTTTTCATTTTAAAACCCTTCCTAACCAATGTGGTTTCAATTCCAAACACACAGCTGGTAGCATTCCCAGTAGCACTGGACTGCTTTCAGCATTTGGAAGTGAAATCCACCTGGGAGGTCTGAGTGGAGCCTGTGAGCTCTGATAACCAGGCTTCAAGCTTTAGAAACTGTGATTGCCATCACTTCAGTGGTCAAGGACCAGTCCATTATAAGTGACCACTGGATTTGTAACTTTCAGTCCTCGGCAGGTAAATAATGGCTTTCCTCACTTGGCAGGATGTTTACTTTTGTAGATTCTAAAATGTCATTTTAACATCATGTCTAAAGAGATAAACGAACTGCCTTCTTAAATATACCCAGGTGTCAGCCTCCACACAGCATTTATCTTCAGCTGGTTCTAAAAGCCAAATTGACCTAGAAGAATATAAGAGGACTTCTAAGGAAATTTATGCTGAATTACTGCAGGGAACTGAATTTGTAGCTCAGCTAAAACAGTAACTGTCTCTATTGGCAGTGACCTAAAGAGACATCTGCTTCCCTTGTGACATGAATGTTCTTCTGGATGACCTTTGGCAGGCTTTGCTGGATCATGTGAGTGTTGCAAAAGACAGTGCAGTCCTAAACAAACAAATAAACAAACAAACAAATACCTGAAGGGATTTTTTATTTTATTATTTTTTTCCCCTGCAAATTAGCAGAGTTGCAGATACTGATACAGTTATTGAATATTCTTTGAGAATTGTACAACATCAATGCCATGATTACTTACAAGCAGGAGTCTATTGGAATTTCAGTTGCTTTGTCATGAATGAAGAAAGGAAATACATCAAATATTTCCTGGTCAACCTGTGAGACATTTTTGATGAGACTTTAGTGAGACATCAGCCTGCAATTTTGCTCAGCATTTCTTGGAATTTATTGTTCGTCTGTAGTGGTTTCAAACCCAGAAGCAGATAACTATCTAAATGATTGAAACCTGAAAAGCTATTTTGGCCTTGAAATGATTTTTACTTCAATATGTGATAAATAGTCTAATTATGTTATCTTTTCCAAAAGATGTTATATTGTTATTTCAAAAGCCTGATTGCATGAGTTAAAAATAGAGTGAAGCAGAACCACACTTGGCTTAGAGTTTCATTTTGACTGAATTTAGCAACTTTTGTTCTGGAGCAGATGAGATTATTTGAAATGACACTTCACAAAATCCTGTGTCAAAATCTTACCATTTATAACTCTTTGTATAAGCAGATGCAAATTTGGCTTGTAATTCTGTTATAGAAGGACACCTTCGCTGGTTTTACAGATGTTTGCAAATCATACTATGACAGCTTGTATTGATGTTCATCTGGATTAATTAGAAATTCACATGGAGAATACAGACATTTGTAGTTCCTTTACAGCACTAGCACAGGCTCAGTTTTGTACAGAAATGCTACAGGTCTGACCAAACCTGAGCAAACCTCATCCCTCTCCCTTTACCACTTGTAAGCAACAGAGCAGGATTTCTGTGTAGCTTTTGAAAGCACGTAGTGAAAGGACATGGGACAATGGCTTTGAAGTGGGAGAGGGTAGATTTACATTTGATATTAGGAAGAAATTCTTCACTGTGAGGGTGATGAGGCACTGTAACAGTTTTCCCAGAGAAGTCGTGGATTCCCTCTGGAAGTGTTCAAGCACAGGCTGGACTGGGCTTTGAGCAACAAGGGGTCCCTGCCCATGGCAGGGGGGTTTGGGAAACACTGCTTTTTAAGGTCCCTTCCAGCCCAGGCCATTCTGTGATTGTAGGATTCTAGGATTTATACCGATAACCATCTGCAGCTGTAGATTGGCACCTGAGGAGATATAGTACAGGTCCTCAGATGCTGAGCAGGTGTGTTACAGTCATAGACAGCCACACTGGCTTTTGTTCCTATCATTCCCTAAATGTCTTCTTTGTGTGAAAATTTTTATCTGCCCAACGGTATATTGATAACTTTCACTTGATCACAGTAAGTTAAAAAGTAAACAATAAACCCATTTAACATCCACCATACCCTCTCTGATCTCTCTCTCCCTCAGAAGGCATTGTCATCTCAAATTACATTCAGTGAAAGTCAAGTCTTCTTCTGCCAAGGGGAGAGATATATTCCCATTGTGGTGGTTTTAACTCAGTTGGATGCTTTTTTTTTCTTTTTTTTTTGACATACAATTTAGAGAAACACATTACAAAGCTGCCTAATAAGATTTAATTGCTTAGGAGAGAAGTTAGTATTAGAAGGTCTAATGGCCTTTGGAAAAAAAAAAGTGATTCCAAAAAATACTTAACTGTAAAACATTTGTAAGTGCAATCCAGGTCTGAAACTTAAAATAAATTAATTCTCAGATTATTATCATTTGTGCTTCCCATTCCCATCCTTATCAGGAACCAGAAGAAAAGCTTAAAGAAGAAATTGCTTGAGTGGAATATCAGGCAATGTTTTCTGCATTGCACAGCTTGGCTGTGAAACTCTGTTCCAAGAAAATCTGTGAAGTAACCTATTTCAGAATTTGTTTGAAGGACAAAGGTTAAAGATGCATTTTAATTTGCAAAGACAATTGGGACACAAGTGAAATACTGGATCCGTTTCACTTCTAATCCCTGTAGCCAACATTATATTCTGGTCTTCAGAGTATATGTGCATTACACTGAGAGATGTGGGTCACCTACTACATCATTTGCACTGGGCAAAGATCTTCCTGTGAAGCTCTATGAGAGAAGGTTGCAAACCAGATGATAGTGAGGAGACCAAGAGAAGAAGTTTCCTTTTTATTAATTCAGGGTAATTAACACCCAAGTGAACCAGGACCCCAGTGATATCTCCTGGCTAGTTAACCCCAAATCTTCCCCAGTCCCACAGTTGGGTGCAGGGATACCAAAGGGCAGAGCAATGGAGATTTGTGCCTGTTCTGCAAGGGACAAAGACCAACCCTTGGCTTGCACAAGAAAATTAGTACGTAGAATATCTCAAATAAAGTATTCCTCCATATAAAGTTCTGTCATTTGGAAGTGTAAATCTGCTGTGATTTGCACAAGTACAAGAACTTTGAGCCACTGTTCACGTATTCTATATTTGCGCTAGTGTGAAGCACAACATCATCAGTCACTCAACAAGGGCAGTAACTGCACCAAATTAGTTTAGGTTATCTATAAACATATGCTAGATCAAAGTAGTTTATTCTATGTTTCGGGTTTTTTTAACTGCTGAGCAATCTTTGTTTATTTAGTGTACAGGGAAAAATGTTTTCCAGTAATTTATTGAATTACCTAATTCTGCTGTATTGCAACATTGCGTGAAAGAGTAGAGTGGAAACAATGATGCTGTGTTTGCAGGAGAGGATAAAATTTTAAGATACATTCCCTAAAAGAATATAGTCATTGTGTTTGAAATAACTGAGTAAGCCACGTGTTAAATTTAGACTAAATATGAGAGGACACTACTTTTTTTTCTGAACATGTTAAGGACTCATTTAGCATACTTTAACTTGAGAGACACAGGATGAATTCTGGACATAAAGTGAATTGCAGTCTCCAGATGCCTCTGAAATATCCTTTGTACCTAGAATACTTTTGAAAAATTCTTATTTACATAGCCAGTATCATAAGAATGTACTTCTCACAGAGGAGAAAAAAATGAACCTAATACTAGCAAAAGTCAGCAAGAGGGAGTGTGTTTTTGACACCTGACTTGATTTCTGTAAATCAACATTAAGAAGTGTGGGAGGAAAAATGCAAAAGGAACTGCAGCTTCAGAGATTTTTCTGATGGGTTCTGTAAATATACCTTAGTTCTCAATAAATGTACAACAAGATACCTTTAAAATTTCCAATTTTTTATGTTACTCATAGCCATGAAGTTAAGTGATATTTCCTTTTTGAAACAGGAAAGACTAATAGCTGGTGAAACTGCAGATTCGATAAAAACAATAACTTCCTTTTTGAAATAGTTTTATTGTTTTTAACCTGTGTTTTTCTTTGGTATATTGATCCATTAATATTCCCACTAAATAAAGGGGCCTATGTCTATGATACTTTGTGGTTTCCTCAGTTCCAGCTGACTTCAGAAACACTGGGGGCACTTTTCACTTGCTAAAAAACATGCATACAGAAATATCCAGAAAGTAAATTGGAGTTAACATAGATTTCATGTATGGCAGCCAAAAAATACAGGAAGATCAAACACGTACAGGAAAATTCTGAGTGGGAGGATGGGAGGGAGACGGGGCATGAAATACTTCAGTTTTTACATCGTGCTGCAAAAAGTAAACAAGCAAGCAAGTGTTCTCTTGTATCTATAGAGAGCTGTGTTACAGCTGGAGCACTCATCATCGGAATGTTTGTGTGCTGAACGGTTTCACCTCTGCGCTTGTGAAGCGCCATTATGCAGTGGAGGTACTGAGGATGTGGGATATTAATTCAGGCATCCAGGGAGAAAAAAAAAAGACATTAGAGATTCTATTAACTGAGTAATGACTTTAATTTTGATTTTGAAGTGGAATGATGGAGACTTACAAACACTGTGAAGAGAAAGCTGTGACACTGCACAAGAAAAAAACCACCCAACATGTTTAAGGGAGGTGGAAAGGAAGCAACTATAGCCTGCTTTTTTGCACACTGCTACAGTATTCATAGTTCTTGCCCAGGATATGGGACATCTACAGTCTGGGGGCTTTGGACTGTATTTTGAATTCATCCCTCTAACTTCATAGGACATACTTTAGTCATTGGACATGCCATGGCAGAATTATTCTTCACCTGGATGTAAGTTTCAGCCACTATGCAAAAGGAGAGCAGAAGGAATGCAAAAATCTTACTCCCCAAAAAAAACAACTGGCATGAGCATCCTAACCCACTGCCAGCAAGCACAGGGAGCCCTGTGTTCTGGTCTGTTCACCTAATGAAGCTCCTGTAACACTCAGTATCTCTGGAAGAAAGATAATTTGGGACTCCCTGACTCACCTTTGTCCCCAAAGACGACTTTGGTCACTGAGAGCAGAACCAAATTGTGCCTTGCTTACTTACTGCCCCACTCTAATTACGCTTCCAGCTTTTGTAATTCTCAGTGGTCCTGGAGGACTAAGACATAGCTACAAAATAAGAACTGTCAGTTCAAGTACTGGCAAGGATCCCTGTAATCTTTCAGACCTCTTGACCGGATGGTTTGATTAGCTCAGATACATCTGTATCCATCTAGCCTGTATTTGTTTTTCAAAAGGATGCCTAAGGAACAGTGCAAGAACAGGTTGAACACAATAGAGTATTTTACACTGTCATCTATTGCTGTAAAGGTTGAGGTGGCCAGGGGAAGGCATTGGCTCTGCTTTGAGCAGAATTCATCTTGCACGTTATGCCAGACTGGAGATGCCTGAGGACCTCAGGCTGCCCTCCACTGAAAAACAGATCTCAGGCACCACCCTGGTCACAGTGAGCGAAACATGTAACACAGACAAATGCTGAATCTGCCAAAGAAATTTTCTCCCCAGAACTGACCTACTAATTTAGTTTAAAATGCTCACAAGGACAGGCAATCTTGCACAGCAGTTGGTTGAAACGTCCTCTTAAATGCAGGAAATAAAAAGACATTACACTGACTTAGATACTCCATCTTCCTGTCTCAAAGAAAGACTACAAATGCCACTTAGAAACGTATTAAATATGCCGATGTAATACATTCAGATTTTAGAGAAGTGGGATTTCAGCTTTGTTTGTGTCTCCAGAACTTCCTGGTGAATAACTGCAATAGCTGCACGCTCTGTGTGGTTCACCCTGAGCAGCTCTGGGCACTTTGTGTCAGTTTAGTTACACCCAAGGCTGAGATGCTGAATTCATCTCAGTACCAGAGTGATGACTCTGGGCATACATCTGTAACCAGTTTTTAAATAACCAGATTAACAAGCAATATTTGTGAGATCTCTACTTACCAGGCAGCCTACAACCACTTTCCAGTAGTGATTGCTTCCACCAGCTACACTCCAAAGACCTGAAGATAGGAATCAGTTGGACAATTCAGCAGCATATATATCTCACAGAGGTTCAGTTTACAGGGGTGAGGGGGCAATGAGCCTTTTTTATTTTTCTATATCAACCCTTAGATAAAGAAACCCTGCCAAAACCTACACATGCCTCACCACACAACCCCACCCGCAGCTGAACGGGGCACCAGGCAGAGACAGGAGGCAGAAGTCAGCAGTGGACTTTAAACATACTGCTTTGGTCTTCCCCCAGACTTATGCATGATTTACTCCTCTATATTGACCCTTATAAGTCTATGAGGCCTGATGGGATTCATCCTAGGGTGTGCAAAGAGCTGGCTGATGTCATCCTAAGACCTCTTTCAGCGATTTTTCAAAGTTTTAAGAGGCTGGAGGGGTACCAGTCAACTGGAAGCTGGAAAATATTGTGCCAATTTTCTAGAAGGGTAAATGCCATGTCTTTGAATCACAAGATTTCAGGAAAGTGACCTAACTCAGGGCATATGTTCCACAAATCAGACATCTCCCTAGAGCACTTACCATCCTTTTGGAAATACACCTTTTTTGTTTGGACTACATGGAACTCATGCACTAAACTCTGGGATACAGCACCACTGGGATTTCAAGCATCAGATACAGCTCTTAGCAGCTCATTAGCTGTGGGATGGCATTAAAATTTAGGCTGGGGCCTGCTCACACAAAATAGGATTTAAGAGTTTACTAACATCTGAGATGCTCTCCTCGGTTGAGATGCAGTTTAAAAGGTAGCAGGGAAGGGTCATAACAGAAAATTCCATTGAAAAAATTAAAGCTTATTGCTTTCAGGACATAGCTGTTCTCTACTGATCATCAGAGCAGATTAGAGTGGTTTCTGGTTTGTTGTCATGGAGCTATCCAGAGAGGAAGACTTACAATGCATAGTCCTCACATCCATTCCCACAAATGTGAATGATGCCTCACATAGTCAAGGCCAGCTCTGTGTTCACCAAGAGCACATTTAGGTGACAGACAGGTATTTTCAGATGTTATATTAATTTTTGCCACAGATTAGAGTGCTGCAAAGGTGAAAGCAACTAAGACATTGTCTCCAGGTGTTCAAAAATGAGTTGGGAATAGCTGTCATGCCACGGTCAAGGAAAAGACTCTGTTGGGGTACACTCAGTGCCTGATGTACCAAGATCACAGGTACTCCTGCTACAAGAATACCATGGTACAGTCTGTGGCATACTTAAAAGAATGTGGCTTGAAAGTTTTTCCGGTGCATATCGAGGGTGACTGAACCAGCAGCCTGGATGTCACTTACCTCCCTGGAACTCTGATGCTTAATTATCTGACTGAACAACAGAAACATGAAAATTCTGGTCTCCTTAGCAAAAAATCAATATATGCTTGTCTGAAAATCTACCTCCAAGTTCAGGATATTACTACTAATCTTGAATTTTATATTCTAATGCATTTGACATTCCATGTTTGCTTTTAATAAGCAGCAGCCTCATGAGAGGGGACTGATGATCAAGGCTCAGAACTCTGCAATAAGCTGAAATAATGAGATCTACTGTCGAGTTTTAGTAACAGAATTAAGTTTAAGCAAGTATTCAAGGCCAGATGGGATAGGGCTATGGTCAAATGGAAGGTGTCCCTGCCTATCACGGAGGAATTTGCTATCTTTCAGGTACCTTCCAACCCAGACCATTCTACAATTCTATGATTCTGTGAACTTCTTCTTTCATTGATAAGAAATACAATCACAATGATACGTCATTAAAGTCACAGGAGAGCTCAGTTCTTTACTCAAACACATAGTTAGCATTACTTTTAGTTTTATTTATTTAAGATCTCTGTTAGTGCTTCTAGGGCTTCTTTTCTTATTCAAGGGGCAGTGGATTATTTTCCTTCAGCTTCCTGTCAGTAGTGGAAGCTGACTTTCATCTACTTTTGTGAAGTAATGATAACTAAGAGCAGTCAAAGAAACTGGTGTATTGTTAACTTACAATCTTGCTAGCTTCTTAAATTTCCACTAGAAGGTGCATGATTAAAAAGGAGGGCAACTTGTTGATAAGATAATCCCATTTACCTTCACATTCCTGAAGCACATTCCAATGTAGCTTTATAAACTTCTCCCTTTTTTTTTTCCATGTTGAAGCATTTACTAGAAGGAATTATTCCAGAGTAATTCAACAATTATACTTTGCTAAAGAACTGAGAGATGCTTGAGGAGCAGTCCCTCTCTGGTCTGGCTCATCTTTCTAAAGTCTGGTATCACATTACAGTCTTAACAAAGCGAAACCTGGCAGAAAAACACCACAACACAGATACCCAGATCAAAGTAATGGGTTCTCCCTGGCCTTGGAGGTGAAGGGGAAGAAAATGTATCAATCCCCAAGGAAATCATGAACTCTTTCATTAGCACTGTTTGGCACAGCACATGCTACAGAGCACACCACAAAGGAGAAGAGGTTAAGTGCTCTACTTCCACCCCTTTCACCTACTATACAGTGACTAGGTTTAGCTTAGGGCAACTTATGTCCCATTAATACAATCTGAGACTGACATCTGTGCAAAGGCATCCACAACTCACTCTTTCACTGTCTTCTTTTTAACTCTGGACATCAGCAGCTTCTGAATAAACTGTTGATCTCCCTGGCAACAGCACCAACACTTGATGTTCCATTATCAAACTGCTTAGCTGACAGCCGTGACTCAAGCATCTCTTTTGCATAAATGTTGAGCGTCAGAAACTTCTTGGTTCCCTCCTCCTCCCCAGATGGTTTGTCACAGCAGTCTAAGGCCTACCAAACCACAGGGCAAAATTAAACACTGAAGTGCAGACACTCCACCATGGGCTCTTTTGCAAGCTCATTGCCAGAGCTCCCTACTGGCAAGGGCTACCTACCTCAAGTTGCCCTAGCAAGACTGGGTCAAATACATAGCCTGGTGTAGTTAACTTGCAGCAACTATTAATTGAACCAGCTCAATGAAACGTCACTGAAATCACCTGGTCTAAATCTGGAGTAAGAGAAAATTGCTGAAAACTAAATTTCACCACATAGCAAGCAGTCAAAGACAGTGACATAGTACACATCTTTAACAACTTTATCATGCAGCTTTGGTTACTTCATCTGTACTTTGCCTCTTATCCTGTTTTAATCTATCCTATGACCTATTTCAACTAGCAAGCTTCAAGCAGCTACTGTTTAAAAAATAGCAGTGGAAGTGCCTTACGCTAGCTCTCAGGGGTTTGGCTCTCAGAAGTCATCGTGGAAGACTCCTATTTGAACACATTGCAGGTTCTGCTGCAATATCTACTTCTTCCAGACACCAATCTGTGTCTGAACTATAAGGTACATTCAACTCTTTTAACCACTGCCACATTCAGGTGAATTAAGGTGCTAATTTCTACCTCCTCATGTTGTTGCTCTCCACAGTCTATCATTCTGGCTCGGTCTGGAAAAAACACTCTACGGGCAGAAAGCTTTGACAAAGTATTTAACCAGAGATTGTCTTTGTTCTGCTCCCTCTGTATCTGCAGAGGCTCTGTTTCTTGCAACTGTTTTTTTAGCCCTAGTGTCCTGGCCATATGGCCGGTGATGACTGCAGTGTACAAACAGTGTCAGGCACTCAGCAAAAAGAAGGCATTCACATTTTAAGGACGCCAAACATGTTCCCAATGGCAGTCCTCAGAGTGAGGGGTGCTGTACAGCAGCATCCTCCCACAGGGTGCAAACAGCAGTAAATTTGCATAAACCAAGGTAGGAAGACTAAGCACAGTGGAAAAAAACCAAACGCAAGCAAGTAAATTCCAGCAGGCATTTGGGATGACCTATTTGCAGAATGACAGAATATAAGTACTCTATGAGACAGGCAGTTGGGCATAAGTTGTAAGATGCTATATAATAACAGAAGGGCATTCAGATATACTTAGATCCCACGTAACCTGCATGTAACATAAATATATGATATATGGAAGCTATGCAATAACTGCAAGTAATAACCACAACTGCCTTAGCAGACTGGTATTGCCTGCTTGAGAAAATGCTTGCAAATTGGTTTGGCCTATGTAAAATAAAAAGTATTGTTTTCCTGTTTTCCTTCTTTTTTTTTTTTTTTTATTTGCCATGGGAGTTAAGTCTTTCTACTTATCTCTTTCCCTTTGAGTTTATTTGGTAAGTTTGTCAATGCAAGTGCACATAGCTGTGGTTGAAAAGCATCTGAGAGGCACGTCTGTGCCAGTGCATGAAAAGAAGAGTTAAATACATTCTGAAAAGTCAAAGTCATTGAAGACACCAAAGCTTTGGCTACACAAGCTTTGATTTTCAGCTCATAGCAGCAGACTAAACTGACAAGATCAGACCACTTCTCAAGTTTGCTTTTAGCGGGGAGAGAGGAAAGGAGAAAAGATCAAGCAATGCCAATTGGGGCTAAATGGCAAGTTTAAGAAGAAAATGCATATCTACCACCAAACAATTTACATAATGGAATGTAAGTACCTTTCAAACCATCCAGAATAGCAGAAGGCCTTTTAAAGGTTACATCAGACTTACAGCTGAAGAAGATTTCTATTGTCAACTTCAATGCAAATTTTGTTTCTACTATTGGGGGTAGTTAAGTGTGAGCCACTCTCTCTTCTGTATGCATCCAGGATAAATTAGGAGACACTTACTGGACTGCAGACACCTTAGATTTCCAAAGCACGTTTCCTCAGCTGTAAATCTGAATTACAGTACCTTACTGCCTACAAAAAGCTTATCTGCTCTCCTCTGGAGTATTCCAGACAAGGTTTGGTGACTGCACGGCACTGCATACAACACTGAACTACTACATCTTGCCACAAAAAGTTCTCAGCTTGCAAAGAGCATGAGCTGGATGTTATAAACTTCTGCCAAGTTAAGTAGCCATTTTCTCAAGAGACCGTTCCCTCTCCAGTCAAGCTCAGGCATATGTCTATTTATTTAAGCTGCTTGCATGGGGATTGCATGCTGCAGCTGGAAAACCCTTTGCTGAGGTTTTTCACTGTTTCAGAGGGCCTCTTCTGCCTAAATTGGGTGGTGCAATTACATGTGAGAATCTTTCTGAAGCATCAAATAGTTTTAAACACACTCACCAAACTGTGCTCCTCACTAGAAACTGATGCCTTTCTGATCTGTAATTTCCTTTTCCAGAAGGATTACCAGTGGAATGATATGCTTATTAGTTCATTGCCTGAGTTCGCCTATTTAAAAGCAACTTAAAAACATTCCATAAACTCAGCAAATTTGAAAGGTGACCTTTTAATGTTTTGCATATGGAACACAGCACTATGTAAAGCACTAAATAGACAAGTCCAAGGAACCCCAAAAATGTGGTTATTGCTCAATGCTCAGAAAAAAAGTTACAGAAATGATCCACTTACTCCATTGTTATTCCATTGGCAATAACAATAAATTATGATGACTGCAAAAGAATGTGGTGGTTAGAGAAACATTGCTCATTTATTTGTTAAACTGATAATCCAATACCTGATTTATGGAATTTCTGTGTTATTTCCTTCTCTTCATAAAAAAAATGTAAAATAATAAAATCTAAGTTTTTATTATTGCCGAAATACAAATTCGATCACCTTTATGATTCTAACACAAACCCTTTCCCTCATCAAGTCTCCTCAAAAAAGGTCAAGTAAGTAGAATTGTGCAAAGTGCATTTCAAGAACTTGAAGTGAATGAAATTGTGCCTACCATGTGCTATAGAAAGTACTGAAGTACCACCCTGCTATCAGTGCTACAGTTCATTAGTCTTTGCTTTTGCAATGGAAGAAGCCAGGTATCCAAGAATGCTCATACTTGTGGGCTGATCTTCTCCTGAATCTTTCCTTTACACCATCACTTTAGATTTCCACCCTTGAGCAGACAGTCCTCTTATCATCTGAAAAAGCGCAGCTGAAGTTTTTTAAAAAGTCAGTGGACATATAAATGGATAGATAGGTAAGTAGATATAAGACAGAGGTTTCAAAGTAATTGGTCAAATATTAACTACTTTGTTTTACAGCTTCAGTAGCTGAAATAAATCCTACATCTTTTGTCTTACAACAGTATTTGTAGGTACCACTTTCCTGCTATGACTAGTACCTGTAGTGAAAAGTGGAGTGCATACTCTAACTGTTACAGATCAGCTTCATTTTTTTAACCTTAACCATATTTCTTAATTTGATAATATCAGTTTGATTTATTTTAGTGTGTTTCATTAGGGTTTTTTTTCCCCTCTTAGTGGAGCATCAGGGTTTCTTGCAATTACTGAACCCTTTTTTGGAGTTTATGATGTCCCATTCAGCTGTTGTCCCCAAATTGTATATTCAAAAAGAATTTATACAAACTAAAGTACTAAACAATCATATGACCAATATGATCATGTGTCACTGTACTATGGGCTTATATGCTCATTGTTTCTGGGTTCAAAATTTTGTTAATATTGATTAATGTTATTGACTAATACAAGGAATTAGATTGTAGTGTACAGAGACCCCTAATTTCATGTAAGACATCTGGAAAGGTTTCCTGATGTTGTTAAATTTTAACTCCCTTGCCCCTTTCTATAGCTGCTAGTCAGACATGTTCTTACCTTTCTTTTCCTGTTGCCTGTATAATAATTCTAATCCTGCATTACATTTTCGTATAAAATCCATTCTCTTCTCTCTACCATAGTATAATCAAAATAGCATAGCCTTGGCATTGGACTCACATAATTTCAGTCAGTTCAACTGATTATGGAAGTGCAGTCCAAACAGGTTTAATAGAACCACAAAACCTCTCTAACTCTCTAAATGTGAATTCTGATGAAGTTTTATAGATTACCAGAAGTCAAACTGTTAAAGCTGTACTAAAATCTCTTAAGAATGAAAGAGTGATTTTATCTGCACAGTAAGAGCTTTGAAGTTTATTTTAGCTGCTAACATAACCTAAAGATATTCTTTAAAATAAAAACCTGCTTATTTTCTCTAGTACTATATAATAATTTTGTGTATATGTCAGTAGTTAAGTGAATATTACTTTTAAACATTTTTCCAATCTGTAGGAATAGATACATTTCTGGAAGAAAAGGCCCCCTTGGGCCAAAGAGAGTGGGGGAGGAGACAGATACAAAAAGCTTTGGAGGAGGAGAGGCTTTGCCTTTTGCCCCTGAAGGTCCAGCGAGCTGCATCGTAGAAAAAAGTGGTCCTTGCAGCTGAAATAAACCTTTTTTAAAATACTTCCAGTACCTTGGCATTCTTGGGAAGAATACCTGCATATGTTTTACCTTACAAGTCAGTTAATATTTTGACAAGTTTTGTTCTTTTTCTTTCTTTGAAATCACCAGTGGCTACTTAAATTCCTGCAGGTTAAAGTCACTCAGTCATTATCTTCTCTATTCAACTTGAACGTGTTGCAAGCTTCCAATTCAATGGCCTTTCTATGAGGTGTGCTTTAAAAAATAATTTCCAAATGCAGCACTGACCTCTACAGTGCCTATGTGAGCACTGGTAGATCCCTAGAAGCAGGAAAATGGTTTGTCATCTGGGGATGATTCAGGGAGACCAGAAATAAGCAATATTTCTGTACCGTCTTAGTGAGGAAACATCTGCCTTACATATACCTTGCATTATCTACCTTACAGGCAGTTGCTAAACATGCACATAAGATATACTATCCAACATATGTCCCACTCAGAAATTTAGATGCTCGTGGGAAGTACAGACATTGTCTTCTCCTGCCAGCACTCACAGCTGTGTGACTGAAGTTATCGCAAGACAAATTTTATTCTGAATTCAGAACATAACCAAATTTCACAAAAGTCTGGATCAAGGTGAAACTTTCAACCTCAGCACCACCAAACAATTTTTATGTCCAGATATCGCTAAAAAGTGGTGAACTGATAGGCCTTACCTTTCCTGTTTAACAAGCTATACATCCCACATAAAACTTGATGCCTTATATTTTTTATTAACCAGCTCTTAACAAGATTAGAAGAGACACAGTTCCAGTTACATAATTGTAAAACACGTTCTTAGTAACATTGTCACTCACAACCCTTTTTTCCAAAATAATTCTTGCAAGTGTTATTTATTTTATAGAGTTATTGCAATAGAAAATATTTTGCCTGAATGCAAGTTAGTCTGAAAGCTAATAAACATTTTCAAAATGGCAAAGATGTTACTTAGGTGTGAAATTCCATAACAAACTAGAATAAGAAAGAGAGCATATCTTCTGTGCTACCTATCAGGCAGAAGTTCTGTGAGGAATGTCTGATACTCTGCAACATGTTCAGCTGATTAAGGGTAGGTGCAAATTAGCAAAGCAGATCACAGCAGAGCAGAGGTGCAGTCAACAAAAAGCACTGTTCATTGGTTGCTGTTTGGACTGAATTCACCAGATACAGTGCTTCACTGAAACATTAAAAGAGCCAAAGATACTAGGCTCTAGACTAGGAGCTAGAAAGCAGAAATAAAGACAGCTAGATACATTAAGAGCATTTCCAAGTTCCAAACACGTGGCCACAGCCATAGTCCAACAAGCAAGGGCAAGAGTTTCAGCTTTTCCAAGAACATGCTACAGTTCTGACTGTGTACATCAGCACATGAAGACTGTTGGGAAGGGGTATCCAATGGACATGAGACTAACTCCTAGAGAAAATGTTAAATGAAGTTGAAGTTTTCAGTAAAAAAGGCCCTCAGGGAGTTAAGGTGTAAGAGCATGATGTGTGTGAAACACATGCAAGAAAGTTATTAGTGCTGTCATCCTAAGAAATGGTCAAAATCGGACTTTTGTGTGTTATGGTACTAGTGAAAGCCTGGCATCTGTACTCTTGAATATGGGAAACTGGAGTGAGATGGCCTCTAACTAGAGAGGTGGAGAGTTTTGTTTTCTTGGTCTCTTTTTTCTTTTGCAAACAAGAATACAAGATAAGCTAAAATGAACATTTATTTTTCACGATTAGCAACACCAAAACAATGCTCCCATATCCAAGGGAAAAGTGGTCAAAAACATCAGAATTACAAGCTCAATTAACACTTGAGTTCAAACAATTTTTAATTGCATTTGATAAACCCTTAAGGAAAGCAGAGCAAGTTCGTGGATTTTCACAAAAACAACCAGACGTGTACAGAAGTAAAAAAGCCTGTGCATCATCAAGGGATATCAGAGACGCTGCCAAAGATGAGCCTTATTAAAACCACTGGGACTCAGTATGTGGTAAACAGCATATGCCCACATCCTGCTAGCAGATAAAAGTGGGAGCTCTCGGGCAAGAGGAGATCTTGTTTAAAGATATCAGCATGGCAATTCCTCAGTTTGACAAGAAAGAAATTTTTTTTTTTTAAATGTGGATGAAAATCGTCTGTGATCCAAAAAAAATAAACAAGTAAATATTTTTTTTTCTAGCTTCAAATGAATAGAGGCACTGAAAAATGTATATGGCCAAAAATAAATCCATGCAAGGAAAAGAGGTGATATTCCCAGCACTTCTAAAAATAGCCCTTGCAGGAGGCAGAGGTTATTGCTGCCAGACAAAAATTTAAGTATCTGTTAACTTCCCTGAGACAGTCTTACCAAAATGCAAGTAAATTGGAGACTATGCTTATGAAGTGTTGCATTTTTAGATGAAGTAACTTACGAAATTCCCTCTGAGACACATTTCACAAAAAAATACAAGTGAAATACTACTTAGCATTATTCACATGCAAAATGTCTTAAAGGCAAATTGTGAGAAAATATTACCTCCTACCAAAATGATGCAGACAGGCTCTGATGCCTATTCAGTTATGTCAAAAAACAGAGAAACACCGGTGAAACATAGCTTATCACCACTGACTTTTTAAAACCTGCATTAGAAGTTAACATCAAGATAGCTAGTGACCTGCTGCTGTGTATTGACAAAGAAGGCAAAACAATACACTCAAAATATGGAGCTCCAGGAATTACCAATATTACGTGAAAGTAAGGTGTCCATCTCTGATGGGAAATAGCTGTCACTAACAGCCAAGACAGGCAGTAGTGAGACCTAAATGGGCACCTACAGCACCCAAGTGATGTCTGCAGATCCCAGCAGGCAGAGAATTTAGCTGTCAAGATGTTTGTTCAAGAAATCCTTATAGAGACAATTATTATATCAGGCTGTAAAGTCCCAGAACATGCCACAGCTAAAAGAAATACAGTAAACACAGCTAAACAATGAGCTGACAATCTACAGAACACTTCATATAAAAGCGCTTCAGGTTTGCTCATTGGCTATTTATTGAATTTATTTTATAGTGTTGATGATTATTAGCTGTTTGTTACATTTGGCTGGGAGGAAGGAGACAAAGAATTGTAATTTTTAAGAGCATGGAACCTGAGTCATATTGATCAAGAACAAAAAATGTTGATCAGCAAGACAGCTAATGATCCAGTTATGCTTAAAATTCCCAGATTTAGAGGGGCTTTTCATACTGAGACAACCTCTACACTCCGAAGACATGACTTTTCCAAACTTTATTTTGTCTTCCAGAAAAGTGCAGAAACATCAGTGGGTTTGCTACCTTTGCAGGAAAAACAGAAGGTGCCCCCTCTTCTCAACTTCACTACTTTCAAAATTTAAAAGAATTTTTAAGGGATGGGGGAGAAGAAGTGAAGGAAGCAGTACCTCACTGTCTTGAGTCCAATGCCAGTGCATGCCCTTCTGCACAAAGCACACACTGAACAGATTCCCTTGGCTACAGCCAGAACAAACTGTACAAAATACATACAGGTTTCGCACCACATATGCCCTATTTGTATTTCGACACCTGGCTTTCAGAGAGTCCTCTGAGAACAGGAATAGTTTATCGTTACCCACAACATAGTGGTGAGTTTCCTGGCTTAGCTACAACACAGTGATGTGAGACTTGTCTGACCTGGTGAAGCATCTATCTGACCAATTGGTCTCATAACTTTGCTCTCTGTTCATGTTCTTGCAGTAAGATTATTCTCTGCCTTTGCGTGTTTCCCTATTAGAGCCCTTTATTACCCTGACAGGAACTTGCCAGCACCAGAGACAAGTGAACCAAACTTAATTGTGATAACAGATTTGCCCTCGATGCTATTTTCTACTGCACCTCACAAGCTCCACTAAGGACACAGAAATAAGGGCAGAATCTAGGATGCCGCAGCATTCAGGGCTTTTTGCAGGAGAACTTCATCATTAACGCAGTTCCTGTTGCTATAAAAGCAAAAAAAAAAAACAAAACAAAACCAAACACAAACAAACAAAACCCTCCCAAAAAAAAACCCAACAAAAAAACCCAACAAAAACCAAACAAACAAAAACCCCAACAACAACAAAAAACCAAAACCAACCAAACAAAACAAAACAAAACCCCCCAAATCCAAAAAAAACCCAAACAAACCACAAAAAACCACAACAAAATAACAACAACAAAATTTCTTCAACAAAAGTTTACCAAACACTGCAACAACCAAGGCTGACCAGGGATGTAGGTGAATCACCATCCCTGGAGCTATTTAAAAGAAGCACAGATGTGGAACTTAGGGACATGATTTAATGGTGAACTTGGCCTTACTCCATGTTGGTAAGCTCTTGACCTTTCAGATCACATTGACATTGATGAAATCTTCTACCGACCTTTTCTTCTTGACAAATTTCCTTTCAAATCATTCCCACAGAATAATCTAATATAGGATCATGTATTTTGGATTTAGAACTGTAAGCTAGTTGTGAGGTATGGCGAGGAAGAAGGGGTTTTGTGGTAGAAAAATAATTTGGAGTGTCATATTGCCAAAAAACCCTCATGCTTGTGGACTATCTCTTTTAATACTTCAAGGACTAAATCTGATGTTGTCCTTTTGCTTACTGAGCTTACTGAGTCTTCCTGACTCAAGTGCATTTTTGGAGTCTACATTTGCTAAAGAAAGCATTTTAGCTTAGAAGGCTGCTGAAGTTTTTTCTTTCCTTCTTCAGAACAAATTCCATTCAGGGCCACGTAAGGGGCTTACTGCATTGTGAGGGTTGGCACAAGGACCATATTCTTTCTGAAAGGAAAGTAGAGGAGATCAAGCAGGAGTAAGAGGATGTAGAACATGCCAACCTCCACTGTATAGATTTTTCTTTTCCTTAGCTGGTCTGCATCATGTTGCTTGTAGCTCACTTTGAAACTTCTCAGTGCAGTGTCCCACACTTGCAACAGCTCAGTTTTCTATGGATCAAAACTCAGCTGCTTTCTGTATCTCCCACTGAAAAATCTATGCCCAGTCATATGATTAAAAGCACATAAAAGTAAAAGGTCTAAACCAGCAAGACCATCTGGGTTCATGGAATAGGTATAGCAAGTGTGCAGTAGTAAGTGTTATCCCACTGATGCCAAAATCCACTCTGGAATCATGTAAAAATCTGTTTCACATTCCACACCCAACGTCAGCCCTTAACAGTGCTGACCAGCCCCACTCTGGGGCACCCACCCCGGGGGTCCCATTTATAAGCTCAAACTGGGACACACAGGTTTTCTCTGGATGGATGTTGAATCTGTTCCGTGGGATGCCCATTTTCAGACCCATCTTTTGGTGGATCCCTCAGACCCACATCTCAGAACCAGCTCCTGCTTTCCCACCACTTTAAAATGCCATGGATGCTGCAGACCCCTGTTCAGATCCATGACGGGGGGCATCTTCCCTTACACTACAGTAGTTCCCAGTTTCTTTCCTAGTCGATGACAATGTGATTATTATTCCCATTGTAATACTTCTATGAAAAATCTTTTTAATTAAGAAATATCTTAACACTGATGTATTACTTTACATCTATATAGACTCTAAGGGTTCCCTCTAATCATTTTGCTCACTTCTCTCCAAACTTGAGATGAAAATCTTTAGCACTTTAATTGCTCAGCAAAAGATATATTTAGATCTAATGAACATTGTACGTAGCTGACCCAGTTAGAAAACAAATATATTGGCAATATGAAATGTTATTTCCTTCCTATAGATGCATAAATAATACAAATACACTTGCAATCAGTGACAACACTGGAAAGTCACTGGCAGAGGCACAAACACTAGACAACAAATGGCAATGAGCCGATATATTTATAGTGAAAATTGTGATATTCCAACTCTGGATTCAGGAAAGCAATAAATCATAAAGGTATTTACAGCTAACGACTTTCTGGTCAAATTCTTGAATGATTTTTCATTTCAGTCTAATCTAGAATTCCTAGAGACATGCAAGAAAGCCATTTTATATTAAGACCTTCTAAGTACAAACACTAGATTACGTTCTTCCCAGTCAAAAATAAATTGACCTGCCAATAGGCAATGAAAGCCTACACAGAACACGAGTTGCCAACTGTATTCTCCCTTAAGGTGAGTTGCTTCTGGCACATATGATCTAAATGTCAAGTGAGAGGCCAACAAGATGCCTTAGAAATCATTGGGCTATCTTTTGAGATGGGGTGATAGCTTTCATAGTGTCAGTAAACAGAAGAGTCTGAGGAGGACACTATAAATAGTTGATTCCAGTTTACTGGCTTCCCAGACTCATTCCTCTTAAAACTCTGCTAGACATTTTCAGCCAGTTAACCCTGATTTCCAACTATTTCTGTTCCACAAATCTCTGTGTCTGTACAGGTGCTGACTTACTAAAGACAGTTCATCTATCCAGGTTATTGACATGTCTGAACAGTGTTGGCTTCTCCCATAATTTAATTGTTTAGATTATATGTTCTAACACATAGTAATTTTATGCAGCAAGCCCCAAAATATACTAATTAATATTAAAACATGAAAATAACATATTTTCAATAAAACATTCTCATTTGACTTTACAATGCATATCCAACACTGTTTTCTAGGAAGGGAATAATGTTATGAACTGTGCAAATCCTAAACTGCCTTTCTTTCAAGTAGAAGAATACAGCTTTCTATTTTTATGACTAAATCAGCTTCTTTAGTTTTATGATTAAGTTGATTGCTCATATGAATGGCTCTGATAGAAGAGCATTGCTAAACTGCAATTTTCAAAATAGGTACAGAATAAGAATTTATTATTGTATTTTTTTATCCCTATTTCCTAAGCAGAATGACATTGTAAGGTCTTAAACAACAACACTAAGAACAAAACCAAAACCAAACCCAAAGCCAAACCAACCAAACAACAAAGGAAAAATTTTATATACTTTTCTTCTGCAGACCAATCCATTGTATTCTGAGCTGTATAATTTTATAACAAACAGTAGTGGGAAGAGGAGATGAGGTCTCCCCAGAGGGGTCAAAGCTACTTATTCCCCTAACGTCTGGAATAATGCAACTCCAGTGAAAAACATTTTCAAGTGCTTTGGTTTCAGTTTTAGTTTGTTGGTTTGGTTTTGTTTCGTTTGGGGTTCGGGGTTTGGGTTTGCTTATTTGTGGTTTATTTGTTTTCCTTTAATTTCTGGAGTGAATTTTGTAGCTCTGTAGTGTAAATGCCTTCTTTTTAAAGTATGTATATCAATGATGAAGTTAATTGTTTCGATCATCATTTGTTGTATTTTCTGTACACTGCTAATGGAAGAAGCAAACCGAAAATTTAGTGGAGAAAGGGTGTTAAAAAGGAATGAATGAAAAAAAAATTATCCGTATAGATAAATAAAATGAGCTACATCACAGGTATTTCAAGATTTGTTTAGCTGATTTTTACCATCTAAAGTGGCATCTGCAGTCTAATGTGACCAAAATTACTCCATCTGGGGATATGCTGTTATACAAGGTGTATAAGTGTTTGTGCTCTGCCAGCTGCTGGGAGGCAGAAGGCATTAGGAGTAGCCGAATTAGGTAGTCTGATTGGTGGAAGAAAGCTTACTGCAGCTCCATGCCCCCAGGTCTGAGGCTGAGCAATATTTTTGGCTCTAGGCACACACTCACAAGCATAACTATACAACATATACATAAGTTTATGCGCAGCCAGCCAAAAATTCAACACATACAGTCACACTCTGTGCTCAAACAAACAAAACCAGTGTGACTAGCTTTATCCTGTTCCCCTTGCTGGCTGATCAGGATGAAGGCCCATTAGCAGAAAACGTGTATACAGAGAGATATACAGTATGGGTCCTTCAGTACCCAGCTTGAGACTCTCAGTGGATATCATTGGATACAATGGCTGCTCCTGAATTCCTCTTCTCCCCGGCTACTGGCATGTGAGCACGTGACCACCACAGCCCCATTTCTGCTGCTGTTACAGAATTTCCTTGCGCACACATGGAAATACAAACACACACACAGACACGTGCTGAGGATCCCTCCAGTAGCTGACCTCAGACACCCAGCCTACTCAGTAGGTGGCTCACAGATCCTCCAGTCTCCATTGCCTAATGCATAACAAAACACACATCAAATGTGTTTCTCAGCCAACTCCCAGACCCCACAGAGACCTCAGTAGGTCACCTGGACCCCCTAATTCTTCCAGAAGCCAATTCACAAAGCTCTGCAGTCCACCTGGCTTCCTAAGCTATTTGTCCTGGTCACTGTCAAGTCTAGCTTGGCTTATGCTATTGCTAACATGCTGGTATAATAGCAGTAGTCACACAGTTTGCACATGATCCAGCCTCCTCTGTTGCTGTCACCCCCAGTACACAGCCCCGCTCTGTCCCACGGTCCAGTGGCTGGTACTTAACACCTCCACACAGAGAAAAGACTTTTCTCTTACCGAGGAAAATAGTTGGAAATGGAGTTTAATGAGAGGACAGGGCAGTTTAATGATCAGGCACAGGGCATGGCCAGACACACATACCTCTTTGCATACAGCCAACACTCAGGCCCTTAGTCCTCTAATTTCCCACACTTGCTCCTCCCAGAACCACCCTGACTGTTCTACTTTCTGCCTGTGGTCCTCCCCTAAGGTCCTGCCCTAAACATCCACTGACAAGTTTTTCATAACCCTAAAATTCTGCTGCCCGCAATCCATAGTAAGTCCTGCAGTGTCGTTGGTAGCACCCCTCAGACTGGGAGGTGATGGAGTGGCTTTCAGGTGCCAGCCATGGCTAGATGGGCTGGCACTTTTCTGGGACAAGGGCTCAGGACTCTTATAAGTCTGTGGAGTCACCTCACCTGCCAGTGGTATTCTGGACTCCTCTGTCTGTCTGGACTTAAGCCTTTAATCACATAACCTAACAGAAGTTTAAGCAAGTCAATACAATGCACAATTGTGTCAAAATACAGACCAGCAATGTCTCTGTCACGAAATGCTGACATCTAGTCCTTATGAGCTAGTGAGTAGATAGCAGCAATAGAAAATAGCTACTGGTTAGCTTACTTGCTATTAAAAACATTCGTAGTTAAGCTGGAGTTCGGCTTACTAGCAACTACCAATGACTGTATCTGGGGGAAAATGTAAAAGTCTGTGAACTCGGCCTGCCTTCAGGAGATTATTACCTCTTTTAAGAGAAACTACAGATTTGCACCAAGTCGCAGTAACCAGTGAAACTAAGTGAAAAATTCATAGAATCTAAAACACTTCTCTTAAAGCAAAATTAACTGCCCTCTGCACTGACTGAAAGCAGAAGTTATGTAGTGATCCACGCTGAAGTTAGCATACAGTCTAATATAAAATTTAGCTATGTGAATCCTGTTTGGAGCATAGGTTCCTCTGAGAGATGTAAGAACTTGCCAAAAATTATACCTTTTTCACTTCAGCCATGAAAAATAAAAAATAACCTTAAGACTCCAGTTTTTAAGAAACAGTATTAAATTTACTTTAAAAATGCTTATTGCCTATTGCCTTTACTCACATGAGTTATGATTATATGCCAGTAGCAAATACTTTAAAAAAAAAAAAGAAAAAAGAAACATGAGAAGAATGCTTCAAACACTTTATTCTTTTACTACCTATTTAAAATTTTATAAATTGCCTCAAACTTGCTTTTAAGGATCAGAGGGGGAAAATTACTACTAATAAGAAAAATAACTGACTTTTTCAATAGCAGAAACTTGGTTTGTCAATGTATATGAGTTTTTTTGAAGACAGAAGAATTAAATTTTTAAGAAGTATAATAAATTAAAATGCTTATTTTAATTCATTTGAAATGGCTTCACAAAACCCCAACACGTGCATGTCCAAGAGGCCACACTGCCCGGAAGATGGAAGGGCTTCTGCCCCAATAAGGGAGGGGAACAGGCAAGGACTTGCTGTGTCCAACATACAGCATCTGCTGTACCTTGAGAAATTAGAGTGGGCTGTTTTGTAGTAAAATGAGATCAATTAAATAAATAGGTCTAACCCCAAAGGGGCTCCAGTTTCTTCTGTAAGAGGAAAATGACAGTGGAACCTTTTTGTTCATGTCTAGTTTCTGAATAACATCAAGAAAAGTTCGGCCTTGAGATTGCTACATTTGTTTCCTTGATTTTACTGCTTCAACTAAGGCAGACGGAACATTGTCGCAAAGTGCTTTTAAAACCTTGGACGTGTCGCTTTTTTAAAATTTTGTTCATATTGTCGTGGCCGCCAATGATCTAATGTACTGCTCAATGTGCAAAATCTTCAGTCATTGGCACAGCACTGGCACAGGTTGCCCAGAGAAGCTGTGGATGCCCTATTCCTGGAAGTGTTCAAGGGCAAGTTGGATGGAGCTCTGAGCAACTTGGTCTAGCAGAGGGTCTATCTGTGCATGGTTGGGAGTTGGAACAATATGATCTTTAAGGTCCCTTCCAACCCAGACCATTCCATGTTTTTATGACTCTGCATTGTCCCGCCCAACACCCCTCCCTCCCCCACAAGAAATGATGCAGTGTATCTGTGGAGGGACCCTGGTCAGCCCACAACGGGTCCTCTCATCTGCTGACTGCTTCATCAAAGCCATGTCGTAAGGAGGACCAGGGGACAGGGATATATCCCCACAACACCAGCAGGTGCTCCTGTCCCCAGGCCCCTCTGCTATCCCATCCCGTTTCCTTGCAGCGTGCCCAGTGCCTGGGCACTTGCAGAGCACAGCTGGGAGACTGCTTAGGAAGAAGGCTGGGCTCATGCCACTGCTTTCTAGCAGCCTCCAGCTCAGCATTCCTGGAGCACAAAACATGCTAGGTCATTTGCACCCTCCACAGTGCTGCTTTCCTCTCTGACTCGTGAAGCAGAAGGCAGGAAACTGCTGAGCTGCTGCAGTGCATGGCTCTGCTCTCTCTCACCCCTTTCTCCATCTGCCTTCCAGCCCCCTCAGCCCCCTCAGGGGCACATGGTGCTCGGGGCCACCTTGCTGAGTCACTGGGTGAACCCTGGGGTGCAAGTGCACCAGATTAAGTGGCTGATGGTTCACAAACATGAAGTTCCTGTCACTGAGAGTTATGACATCTCCTTGCTGGAATTGGACCGGTCTGTCCTGTGCAGCCCCTCAGTCCAGCTCTCCTGCCTCCTCAATGCCACGCTGAGGGTGTTAGAGCTGAAAAGCTGTTACGTTTCTGGCTGTGGTGCCACCATTGCAAGAAGCGAGTTCCTAAAAAGGACCCATGCCCTGAGGGCAAGTTTTTCACAATGGGGAAAGATGGGCTGGGCTTCCTGATAGCAGAGGCCAAATCCAGAGTTGGGCTGCAGGATGTTTGCCTCTGAAGAGATGGGCCTGCCTGACTCCCTGAAGCCAGACAGCAGGGACACAGAGATCCAACGCCCCTCCAGAGGCAGACCCAAGCCCTCGGGAAGGGCTTCACTCCCAGGCAGGAAAGGGGAACAGGCAAGGAGCTGCTGGGTACTCTTTCTGTTCTCTGCTCACAGCTGCACAAGGAACCTTTGTCCTGCAGGAGGCCAAGGTCCAACTCATCAATACCCAGCTTTGGAACAGCAGGCAGTGGCACACAGGGCGCATCCACATCCAAAACTTGTGTGCTGGGTACCTGGAGGACGGCAATGACACCTGGCAGGTAGGAGCATGCTTCGAGTCACTCAGCCCCCAGCAGTGTGGGCAGCTCTGTCAGCACTGCCCAAACACAGCCCAGCACGTGCTTTGCCTGGCCAGCTGCCCTCCCAACCCTGGGGCCCTCCCACTACTGGGACTTCCCTCCCCTTCCACATCCATGATGAAGGGCCCAGTGCTCCCTTGTCCCAGAGGCCTGGCACCCTGCCCAGAGTTCCTGGGAGCCCAGAGGTCCAGATGCTGACCCTGGTACATCCATTCTCCTCACCTCTGGGAACTCTGAGCACAGAGGAGAGAGAGCCCTAGCTTAATTGACCCCGGACCTGCTCCCAGCCAAGGTTTTAGAGGCTCCAGCACCTGAGAAAAACCTTGGTCTGCTGGGAATCCAGCTCTAGCTGAGGCTGGGAGAGTGAAGGATCCAGCCCTTCTTGCTGATAGGGGCCACCCACCACCACCTTAGTCCTCTCTGCCCTGCTGCAGGGTGACACTGGGAGGCCTCTCATCTGCAAAGATAACGATGCTGACTTCTTCTGGCAAGTTGGCTTGACCAGCTGGGGAATAGGCTGTGCCAGAGCCAAGCTGCCTAGTGTCTACATCTCCACTCAGTCCTTCTACAGGTGGATCCAGGTCCAGATGGGCCAGAGCCCAGCAGCAGCAGCAGCTACGACAGTGCCAGTCCGTGACTACATCTCCCCACCCCTGCAGACATCAAGTCCAAGACCAGTGCAGCTGGGCAGGTTCCCCCTGTGTCCATTTCCACGTGAGAAGCTGCTGCAATTTTCTAATCTGCTGCAGGAGCTCTTGCAGTTCCTATGGGGAAACATGGCTTGAGCAGCAGGATGGACAGGCCCCAGTGCAGGCTGCAGTGGATCACAACTCTCCTTCTGGGGCAACGCCTGCTGATTCAAAGGCAGCCTCAGTGCCAAAACCTGCTCTGTCCTGCCCACGCCCCTCTCTGCACTCACACAAATGCTGACATTGACTTAGATGTCGTTGAAATGAAGTTTCCTATTTTTGCAGTCCCACTCAATCTCGTGACAGTTTTTAGCTGTCATTTTGCATGGTTAATCTTCGCGTAACCTTGCACTATATATTTCACTGAATAATTCCTTTTAAAAGATTTGAGTTTTCTTGTTCTACATGAAATGGAAAATGAATGGATGGAAGAAAAGATGAAAAACATTTTAGCTTTAAAGTTACAGTGTACCTGTATGTGAATTATTCTACATATTTTTAAGAAAATAGCAACATTCTTATTTTTATCTGCCATGCCATCATCTTCTTTACTTTATGATCAGCATTATAATAATTTTGAGAAAAGTGAAAAGTAAACCTCTAAGCCATGGAACTGCTTTTGGAAAGGATTGCCTGAAAAACAAACTGTCCCAGATATTGCTCTCAGATTTTATCACTGGGAGACAAAAACTCATGCATTTTTCATACAGAAGCAGTGATAGTTAAAATTCTTTCTAGAAGACTGCAGTTTTAATCAAATTAGAGGATGCCTTGGTAGCTATTTATTCACTCTAAAATATGAAGAGATGTTCTTCCAAAGAACCATATTGTTCCAAAAGCTGCATATGCTACTAGCATGCTTAAGCTGGTCATGTAAAAAGCATGTGTTTACATATTATACAGAAAAAATACCCTTTGATCTGTTACTGTGAAACATGCAATCCAAAGCAATTTTTACTTCTCCCATATTTCTTATACTGAATTTTTGTATCAATGCTCAAATAAGAAGTTTCACAGGATAAGCACTTCCAGAGCCTTAGACTTTTACAGTTATCCATTAGGTACCATAATAGCTAAAAAGCAGCCAAAACCAACTGTAACAAAAAATATTTGAATATGGAATCATCGATTGATGATTTGAATATGGAATCATCAATCTCAATTGAATTGAATCACCAATCAAATCATCAAACTCAGGAGAAGAAGTTTTACATTTATGCTTTTCAGATTCCACAGTTTTATACATACTTGTCATTGTTATAACCTTGGTCCATTCTGGCCATAGTATTATCAAAATTAGAACTAACTTTGAATTCTGAGATTCAGGTTGGTTTTTGCTAAAAGGATCCTCAAAACCTTATGTCACATACTCTTTACAGCCTTCAGTGCTGCACTTTATTATAGCCCCTGTAAAGGATCTCAGAAGTGTCAGAGATTGTGATCTCCAAAGATGTCTTTTGTTATAAGGATGTGTGCATAATTATGTATGAAAGAAAGAGAATAAGAAGACTGGAAGGCTCCTGAAAGAACAACAAAATTCCAAGATCTTGAATTTTCTAACATTTGCAAAGAGTCTGTTAACCTGTTGGTTGTCAATTGAATTATAAAAACATGAAAGGAGAGCATCCAAAAGGCACAGAGAACAGAAAGCTAAGTAAACACAGTTGATTTTTTTGTTTGTTTAAGTACTACTTATTCCATGCTTAACTATAGAGGTCTTATTTACATTTACATTTAGATTTTGTTTCACTGTATTAGCACTGCATCAGAATCCAAAATCCTCCTGCAAAATTTACATGATGACCCTTCCAATATGTTTGGGTTTGTTCCTCTTATGGAAGAGATATGACCTCAGAGGTTGGAGGCACAAGGGGCAGACAGCCATTTGAAAATTCACTGCTTACACCACACAGCTTAGACACAATGTAGTGTCTAAATTAAGCCAGTTCTAGAACAATGCAATAAGCTGTTTTTATGGATGAGCTTTACCTTACATCATGGCAGCATTGTTGCCCAGGCTAAATTAGCCCTTTCTTTTCCTCTGACTTGAAAGACTGTCCCATTTTTGAACCGATATTAACATTTTCCATGATGTTGGTACCTGTATCTTTCATTCCTGTGCTTAACTTTTCACCACACATGAACAATCCCTCATTGATCATACTTGCCTTTCTTCGAGCTGTCCAACAACAGTTACACATTTTGTTTGCAAAACCTGTAATATCCTAAGTGCTGAAATAAAATTTGCCCTGCAAATGTAACTTAAAAATTCTCAGGAGAAAATGAAATCTCTTTGGGTTTTTTTGTCACTGAAACTTCTGACCAAAAGTATATGGTACATTTATTGAAGACAGTGTTTTTAATTGCTTTATTGTTGACTAGAACAAAGATGAGAGAAGAAGTTATCCTAAAACATGGAAAAGCACTGAGCTGGGGCTTTTCAGCCTTCACAAAGGGTCAATCAAGGAGATGGAGAAGCACGAGTAAAAAGCAGAAAACCAACACGGAGATGGACACCAGTGGCAGAGCAATTCTTTAGTGTGCCTCCACTCCCTGGCAGCACACAGAGCTTTTTGTAAGCAGCACATACTGCAGAATCCCTCCTCCACACTGCACACAGACGAACTGTACAATTCATCCAAGTCAACCAGGACAAATGTTATTTTTAACATGACTAGAGTCTGTATTCAAAAATCTTTCTGGATGAATTAACCTAGTTTTGGAAACCTTATTCCAGCTTAGCAAACACCACTTTCATAAGGTCTCTTTGTAAATTTTGGCTAAAATTATGTAATGATGAGTTTAGATTCAGCACCTGAAAGGACTGATTTTAACAATGAGGTCAGTAAGCGGGAGGAGATGATGACGTATGGTTTGGTGGCTGCAATCCAGTCCAAACAGTCAGTGAAGTAAAGTAAATACCTCTAGTCTGGCTTTGGTCTGCTCTTCCTATCTGCGCCTGCTCAAAGGCTCATTGATGTACAGTATATGAAATTATAATGTTCAGTGTGCATGCTCTGCAGTCACAGGCAGTCGTAAGATCGGAAAATTTTAATCTGTTTATTGAGTAACAAACCGCTTAGTCTTGTCACAGGACATACTTAGGATTTGTTTCTGCTGTGCAGGTTGCACATACATACTGTCTTAATAAAAAGTTAAAAGTATAGTCTCTTAACATTGTAAGATGAAACTATGCAGAAAAAATCCAACATTGACCTGTATTTTTCTCTTAATTACTCTTCAGCCCCCCCAGACAGAGCTTTAATATTAGACCTGTACTATAGCCATACTGTACTTCAAGTTCCCAAAGAGAGAAAGAGAGAAAAGAGAACTAAAGCTCCCACTGAGTTTCACTGTCTTGTGTTTTTTCACTACCACAGTCATATCATTCAGTTCGTGCTCCTTAAGATAACTTAAGGGAGCTGACTTGAAGCACTCTTTCCTGAAAATAAAATAAAATAAATAAAACACCTCCAACAAACAAAACCAGCAAAAATATCTCACAAATATACAGTTTGGTATTAAAACTTCAAGTCTTCCTGTTTAAGTACTTAGCACATGCAGCATTGCCATTTGAGCAGTTCCTTCAATTCAGAACTTTCTTTTTCTGATGCTGACTGGCAGATAACATCATCATGGCACCGTGGGAGGAAAAGGACTTCAATACAAGTAGGGCTAAAATTCCAGAACTGACAGCCATAATCAGAGACTATTATTTTGCATCCCCCCCCCAAAAAAAAACTCAAAACATTAGAAGGGTCAGTTTCCTTTTGAACTATCTCTTTGAGCACTCCAATAAAGATGTGGATACACCTTTGGGTATACCTGAGTATGTTCTACCATACAATGCAATAGACATAATCCAGAAATAGGGCTCTTGCAGTAGTCTGTAGAGGAAGAAAGAACACTTTTTTTTTACTTCTAAGTTCTTCTTCCACTCATACCATATTTCTAATGCAGCTTTACCACCATACAAAGAAATTGCAAAGTTTCAGAGGCAGGGGAGACTTCGGTCTAGTGCATATTCTGATTTTTCAAAGAAAGTCAACTCTAGGCTGAAAGATGACCATCTTTGCCTTCTCCACTTGTTCTGATTGATTCGTGCCATGACAGGACAACTCACTTCACAGGTCATGCTGCCAGACATTCCTTTTGGAGTGCGAAGGTATGGAGCCTGGTCAAACACCTCTTTAAAATGAAGGGGGGGTATTTTCATATGGGGAAAAAAATAAGTAGGCAGTGATTTTAAAGAAACTAACAACTTTTTGTTTTGGTTTGAAATTACTTTTTGCTTTGAAATTATTCTTGACTTTTAAGGAGTGTTGTGCTTCTCACTAAATTCAGTGGTACAGGCAGGAAGCCAGCTGCTGCCTGTGCATTTCTGTGATTTATGTCTCATAACTAATAAAATAGTCCTTAAAGGGCCACTGAATCTTTCAGCAGCTAAGGTGACCTGGCTTTTGGAGAAATGTCAAGTGAAGATACTTGCATTGCAGTTCCACATTTCGATAGCTATATTACACATAAGGTTAGGCAAAAACAATTGTCTCAAAGAATCTTTGTTATAAAAGAGAAAACCTCTTCAATATCTCTCACTAAATCATTCCCTGTAGGCCACAACTGTAGCTTTAATGTATAGTAGAACTGTTGGACTGTTTCCTTCCCATTGCAATGGACTAAACTCTGTGCATAATTCCTGTATAAAAGATGACCAATAGATTGACTTCTGTGGTGTACCTGAGAGTTTGGCTAAGTTCTATTTAGGTATTAATGAAGCAGGGACAACAGATGTACCTCATCACAGCTCACTCGTTAGTTACAAAGTTATTAAAAAGAAAATATTAATTGTGACAAATCTCTAGCTATAGACAAGTTTATGTTGAATACAATTTCATACAGACATTGCCATGAATGATCAATGTTTTTAAAGACTACTGCATTTATTAAGGGAGCTGTTTGTGGTTTTTTTTCCTCATTCAACACCAAGTTTGTCCTTGTAAGTAATAAATGCAAAAGTAACTAAAGACCTTGGTTGTTCCAACATGAATTAATTTGAGCCATTATGTGATACTCTATCTGACCAGGCAAGAGAGAGCAAGGAGAGAAGTCAGTTACTTATCGATAACTTACATTTAATCTGGATCTCTTTGGGTTCATTTGCTTTCTTTGCAATTTTCTGCACCACCCAGTACCACAGCACTTGGCCCAAACAAAGATTCCTAGACATGGTGGGTTTTAATATTGTATAGATCCTTTTTCCCAGTATTTTTTACTATTTGCTTCCAATACCTCACTGAATAGGAAGCTTTAGAGGTAGCAATACAAATCAAAAAGATTTGAGTCCGAGTTTTCTCAGGATTTGTAATAAACTACCAAATGAGGCATAGCTAAGTAGAACTGGTGTTTAAGTTAACTTCTATGGTTCACTCCCATGTCACCTGAATAGCTTTTCAGGATCAACAAAATTCTTGGTCACAAAACTTTCTAGGATGTGCAATGAAGCCCACGATTGGGACTACTGCAATACAGAGATAAGGATGAAATTGATTATAAAGTGTTTACTCTTTAGCTCAGAATGATCATCACAATGAGTTATAAACCATAAAGTATTGATTCTGACAAATGACACATGACCCAAGCAACAAAATTCCTATTACACAAGAGCAGAACAAGCCCATTTCACCATCAAGGTAAGTCAATCAGAAGTTGAATTGCTGACAAATTCAGAAGCTACAGAAGCCATGTAGCACTAGGAAACATGTCCCTCTTTACAAGGGAAATTGTATTTAAATCTAATTCTTATGGGAAAATACTCTAATCAGCATCCAGGGAGAGACATCACTACTGAAGTGATATGGCTCTTAGAAGATAATTTTGGATTCACGATGCTATCAATCTCTGAATACAACGATCTCTAAAAGGAATAGTCACTGCACAAAATCTCATTAGTTCAATAGACAAGCATGAAAGATAGACACTGCTGGACATCCCACAGAGTAAGTCTGATAAACTCCAAGCTATCTGATCTGGTAAGACATCTTACAATGGCTTTTTAGGTTAGAAGCCTTTTTCATTTGCAGTATTAGGTCGAAAAAAAACGATTAGGAAGAATGAGTGGATGAGGCCTCCTACAAATAGGAGCAGACCCACGTCCACAGGCTTTGGGGGACTTCAACTACACTAATGTGTACTAGAAAGAAAACATAAGTAAAGTAACCCAGGAGGCTCATGAAGGACACCAGTGACAATCTCCTGTCTCAAATGATACAGAAACCAGCAAGGACAGGTGCAGTTCTGGATCTCATACTCAAAAACAAGGAGCATCTCACTGGGAATTTGAAGGTGTGGTGGTTTGTCTCTGGCCGGATTTCAAATACCTACTGAAGTCACTCTCTCACTCCCCTCTGCAGCTGGACAGAGGAGAGAGCTAAAAAAACAGCTAAGGATTCTTGAGTAAAGATAAGAGCTGGGAGAAGGTCACTTACTAACTGGCAAAACAGACTCAGTGTGGGGTAAAACTTAAATTTATTACTAATAAGATAAGAGCTACAGAGTGAGATATAAAAGAGTGCTAAAACACTTTCACCCCCCACCCCTCCTTCCTTCCATTGTCTCTTTCCTCTCCCCTCAGCAGTGCAGGGGGACAGGAAAGGAGGGTTGTAGTCAGATCTTGTTTCCCATGGGGTGCAGTCGAGT
>VZRE01014545.1:0-54663 GCA_013396775.1 Cephalopterus ornatus
CCTTTCCTCGGTGGGTGCAGCCCCGCAGCTGGTTTGGTTTCACTCGCGCGTATTTTCTTTAATATTTTTTTCCTCTGGAGTGGGCCGCTCTCGTTGTTTCCTCCCGTCTCCGTAGTGCGATTGCGGGCGTTCAGGAGGGCAGGGGAGGCGGCGAGATCCCACGGCTCTCCCCGTGCCCTGCCAGGGCTCACCTGGCTGCAGCAGCCACAGGTCGCAGGAGAGGTAGAAAAAGTGAATCTGAGCAGTACGAGTGCCTGCCCCTGCCTGGCTTTGCTCAGGACGTGCCGTCTGCGCTGCAGAGCCGGCCAGATTAGTGCCTGCATTAACGTATGTGCAGGTGAAAGTTCTCTGCAGCCGTCCTAGCTCTAAGATTATTTTGTATTATGAAGACTTAATACTAAGTCTCGCTAAAAACGGTCGTGTGTGTTTGCTTTCGGTAGCATCAGTCTTAAAGAGCGAGGTGAACGAACTGCAAAAATCGTGAACTACTGAAGACGTGAACTAACCGGATTTAAGAGTGTGAGGTAGATTTTTTTAGCGACCTAAATGAGTTGCGGTGATGCTATGTGATGGTGTATCTAGTGACTGGGTTAGAAGCCTGGCATGCTCAGTGACCTTACTGAGGATTTCATATTCTTTTATTAATAAAAGAGGTTAAAAAACCCCTTACTCCTGAAATAGCTTATGGGATGCTGATGAAAAACTCTCCTTTTTTAAATTGTTTTGTCAACTGTCTTCCAACACTGCCTCCATTTCTTCAGTATGGTTTTTGACCAGAGGTACTAAATTAGGTTTACAGGCTATGACTTCATGAAAGCTTTATCAGCATCAATTTCTCTCTTTGATCTTTTGTAAACTAGTGCATTTCTCCGCGAGGGCTCCTCACAGCCCTTCAGCTGTATGTTACAGATTTTTATAGCTGAAGGTTTTTGCACATAGTCATTGAATTGTGCTGGCCTGTCAAGATGAAGTCATCGTGTGTTTCAGGGTGGGAGCTTTCATCTAGGCCTGAGCTTAGCTGGGATATGAGCCTCTCTCACAGAGTTTTGTGTTGTGGCCTTCACTTTTTATTGCTGTGGGAAGAACCTTCAAAATGTAAATTAGAAATCCCATTTACAGTGTAAAAATACCCTTGTTACTGTTTTAATGTTAGAAATCACTGCAATATGTTCAGTCCAAAACGCTGATGTAGCTTCTGGTATGGGCTGTGTTTTATTATGGTTATTTTATCATCTGAGCCAGGGCAAGGAAATGGGTGCAGATAACCTTGGTTCTGGTTGCACTGGTTTGCACTCACAGTCTGATTTGGGAAGGTACTTGGAAATAGTGCCTGCAAGGTGTGTGCTGTGCACAGCCCGGCTCTTGTCCATGGGGTGTTAAATTTTGTTTCACAGACAGTGTGAAAAGCTAGAATATTTCACCACAGATCAAGGATTGCAAGAAGCAGCACGATGGCAGTTGATGCCCTTTTTTGGCATCACTGTGCCAGTGAGCAGATACAGGGGAAACAGGTCTGCTTTTGCTCCTCCAAATGGTGTGTTGTAAAGTTCTGCACTGAAACTGTTTCCCCTCCAAATCCAAAAGGTTATCTTTTATTTAAAAACTTGTTCTAATACTTTGTATCTGCTGTGAACACTATACAAAATTACTAACAAAAATTCCAAATCTCCAGTTCAGTTGAAATACACACTTGGCTCTGGTGTGTTCTAAAATTATTAATATAAAATGCTAGATTATGTGTTTTGTGCTCTTATTGTTCCTCTGCCTTGGGTGTGAAATGACAGGGGACAAAGACTCAGTTTATACCATGTACTTGATAAGGAAAGTGTTTGATGCACTTGCTGTAGTTAAATGCCATAGCAACTGTACTTTATTGTAGTGACTCCGATTAAATGCGATTCCTTATCAATCACAGACGTCCAGGTTACGTACTTTAGTACTGTGTGTCTCGTGTTTTGCTCTGGTTGCTAATGCAGTGAGGATCTGCAGAAGCCTCTCTCTCGGGGCTGGGGTAGAGGGCAAGCTGTTGAGTGTGCATATGGAGATGTTTCCTGCAACTGCAAAATCCATTTAAATTTGAACACTTTAATAAAGGAAAACAAAGCAGGCCCTGATGGTTTTGTCTTAGACTCACAGCTAATGTGGACGTCGTTGGAGATGATGGTTATTTACAAGTGCATTGTGCCACAAGGCTTGTTGTATGGAAACCAAGTATTTTTAACTCCTAAAATCCTTCACTCTTCTTCTTGTTTTTATCCTAATTCTTATGTCTCTGGATTATTGGATTAAGGACTTGAAAAAAATAAAATGCTTTTGATTATATAAATAAAAGAGCAAATGAAGTATTCTTAGCATAGTGCTGTTACAGTCAGTCTTCCATTTTGATTTTGCAGCAAAGAGAATCATGTTTGAGAAATATTGATCAGAACATAAAATATCAGCATGGGAAATAGAGGAGGATGTTGGCTGAATAGGCTGTACTCAACTGTTCCCTCATCTGGATTTGAAAACCCTTAAGGCTTTTAACTATTTTCCCTAGTGCAGCAAATTTTTTGGTTTTGAGTAAAAGTCAGGTTTTGAGTAAAAATAAACTCAGCAGAGTAGTATATTTACTGCTGTGTTGTGGTTGTGCTTTCTCAGCTTTGTAAGCAGAAAAGGCACCTTATCAGGCAACTCCTCATCTTAATGTCCTCCAGTTAAACTGCCGAAAACATCCATGCTGTGACACAGGATTGCTCTTACTCAGGAATTTTGTTGCAGAGTGTGAAGTGGGTAGGCAGTGGATCCCTGTCAGTGTCCCTTTCTAACCTATTTTGCTTTCAACAATTTTGCATGTGAAATTAGGGGATGAGCAGAGAGCAGAGTTTGAGCCAAGATCCCTCAGCATTTCCTGTGACTGCAGGACATTCTTTGAGCAATTGTTTAGTCATACAGTCACGTTCGTTACTCTGAATTAGTTTATCCAAATATATGTCAATGTTATGTTTATTGTTTTCTTCCCCTCCACTTTCACTTAAGAGTTGTAAGTTGTTTTGAGGGATTTTGGTGTAAAGTTTTTTATGTGACTTTTTGTTTCTTTCAGTGATAGGGGGTTATCAACCTCAGAGTCAGTGGGATCCACTTCTAGACCAAGTCTGAAAGTTTCAGAAATACCTTTCAGACATAACAAACTGTGGAAGGTTTTTGAAATTGCTTCCTCCTCCCCTAATGTGGAATTGGGTTTTATTAATTATTATTTTTTAAAGTAATCTGTTTTCAGGCCATACTTTAAACATGCTGAAACAGCAATAAAACCATGGTAGAGCTGAGCTTTAAATTTCCAGTGTGACTTGTTCTTCATCCAGTTGGTCAGTGGTAATTTGACAAGGATGATAATTTGGCAGTATAAAATGAGTAATTGTTCGGGAGAGAAATGGGGAATGGGAATATGATGGGGATGTTCTGGTTCATATCCTAATTTTTGTGAACCTTTTTTGTCATCAGGCTTATGTGAATGTGAAGCAATATCAGTGCTACAAATAACTGCTTGTAAATAAGCAGTTGAATGCAAATGAATGTAGTTGGAAGAAAACAATCTTGAAGCTCAAATCTTGCATTTCTTGGTCTGAATTTGACTGTGTTGTTAATTGTTACAAGAAGATCTTTGTGTTATTGGTATGCAGTGCAAGAGTGATATTGGAAGTTAAGGTAGTCAACAGCTAAATGTTAAAGTAATACCGAAAAGAATATTTAAAACATTTGGCAGTTGGTTTTTCAAAGTTCTACTTCTCTCAGAGAGAACCCTTTAATAGTAGAATGAGTGTAGGAATTCGTGTCCCTGTTCGTGTGTGCTTTTAGGGAGCACAGGTATCTGGTAATTAGCATGTTCTGTCTGTGTGATAAGGAGAACAGGGAGCTGATACGAGTTAGCCAACCCTCCTCCTCGGTGCGGGGATCAGAGGAGAGGGAATTAGGGACTGTATTTGGTGGCTAGTTACCAACTTCTTCCCTCTGGGGAGAACACCAGGGTGAGCACTTTGCTTCAGTCACTCAAACTTCTAGCCCTTGCCTAACCTGACCTGGGAACGCAGAGGATCAATTAGAGCTGCTTTTCCTGCTCACCCCGGTGAGGGACAGATTGTCCATGGGCAAGCTGTGCAGGAAGGATGGGCAGCAGCCACTGGCTCTGTTTGTTTCAGAGCTCTCTTTGAGGTTTATAGAAGATGAGAGGGAGCAACTTTTCCTGTCAGCCCAAAGCAATGGGATACTGGCTTCATGGCTGAAGGGTGCAGCTGATGGACATTTTATAATGATGGGCATTTTATAAATACACATTTTCTTAGCACAGCATGAATCTAGCCCATAGAAACAGGCAGAGATAACTTTTAAATATGCTTTATTAAGGAAATAAGGCTTATATGTTCACAGCATCTGTATGAAGTTTCATCAGTCCGTCTTCTGTACCCCTACATATGATTCTTGTACTTGTTGCCTGCCTGCCATCAAATTGGACAGATGGTACATGTCTTAAAGATGGAAAGTTCTTCTGCAAGTTTCATAAAAATAGGTTTTTTATCCGTGTGCTACTCCGCTGAGGAAGACAGTGCATTGGGGGTCACATATGAGAAATCAGGCTCTCCCAAAGAGATGTGACATGCCCCAGTTTCACAGATGGATTTATTGGTAGTCTTGAGACCAGAAATACGTAACTGTAGGACACCAGACTCTGTTAGTTCAGAGGCTCCTTGTTCAGAGGTGGGAATCTACAGCCCACAGAAGAGTTGGTGCTTTACCAACTGAGTAGGTGAGGAACTCAGCTTGTGTTAAAAACTAGTACTTCACTAGCATTGTAATTTTTTTAATGCTTCTTCTGCTAATGCTTTGTCATGTCTTTCAGCTGTGATCTAGCAATGAAAATAATTGATGGATTTGATATTTAATAAAAATATTTTATGACATCTTGCTGTGGAAAATTTCACAGCACAATGTCAGTTGAAAGGGATGTCCTGAGGTCATGTAGTCCAACCTCCTACTCAAAGCAGGGCTGATGTCAAAATTAGACCAAGTTGCTCTATGTGTCCACTCGGTATTTCCAAAATCTCCAGGGGTGGAGATTCCACAACATCTAGGGGCAACTTTTGATTGTAGTGTTAAACCAATTGCCCAGTGAAACTCTTGCCCTTAAAAACATGGGAGTTTGCGACTTGCAACCGTTGCCTCTGGGTCGCTTTTCTCTGGGATCCTCCTTTATGAAACTTAAAAGAGCATTTGGATGTTTTACACCACCACCCCTTTTTCCCCTCCTAACCTGTTCAAACCCAGTTTCCTCACTTTTTTTTTAATGTCATGTCCTTCAGCCCCCTGTGCATCCTAATGATTTTCTGTTGGATTTGGTCCAGTACTGGGAGAGAGGAAAACTGGATGCAGTATTCCAGATGTACCCTCCCAGCAGTAATCACTTCCCTTGACCTGCTGGCCGCACACGTAACGCAGCCCAGCCCATGGTCAGCCTTCCTTGCCAGGAGCCGACGCTGATAATGGATGAAGTTGGATGTTGTTCTGGTAATTTGGAGAGTACTTTCACTTAAAGTGATGTATTTTAGGAACTTTTCAAATAATGTCTGAACAAAACCCCAAACCCTGCAACATGTTATTAAGCAATTTCGATTGTATTTGATTTTGATTTCTGGATCGCTCAAATGAAACGTGGAGCTAAAAGTATTATTTTTTAATACAACTTTTATTTTACTATGTTCAGCAGTGTAGTTTGTTTCAGGTGTTTTGTCTGTTTAAAATCTACATTCTGTTATTTGCTAGGACAGTTATTAAAGGTCATGGTTAACCTGTGGATGAATCCCCTTTTCAGAAGGGAGTGTATTTTCCTTTGCAGTAGTACAACTTTTGTGAGTATTAAGAAGCTCTTCTCAAACTCATCTTTTTGCAAGGTACATGAAAAGCCAAATACAGTTTATTTCATTGTCAGCTTTGACCAGGTAGATTAATAAGATCCAAGCAGTAATAAATGTCACTAATTCAGATGGGGCTATTTGATGAGCTATTGATAGATACTTTGGCAAGGTTTCTTGTACTCCATGGGTGTGCAGTGGTTGGTTTCTGTTTCAGAAGCATTCCTGTCTCCACCCGTTTTCCTCTGAGAAGAGCCAGCACAGGGGCAGCCTCAAGTCCCCTCTGCCTTCTCTGTATCCTGATCTCCCAGGAGGCTCCTGGTGCCCTGGCTCCCTGCACGCTGCCAAGAGGTTGTGCTGTGCCTCCCCAGTCCATTTGCCTCTCAGGGGTGGATTAAATACTGATTTGTACCTAATAGAACAATTAGATTTGGGCAGAGTCTTCATGACAGTCAGTTTTAGCAGAGCTGTGCACATGTTTTTACTATCCATCTTGTTTAGCGGGACCCAAAATTACAACCACCTAAGTTCTATTAAGGGAAAATCTCTTCAAAGTTTTCCTTTTGTATTTCAAGAGAATTTTCATAAAATACTGAAATTCTCTGTGCTGATTAGAATGCAAATGAGAGTTTTTGTTATATGGTAGAAAGTAATTCGTCTGTGTTGCGGGTATGTTTTAAGTAGCAGCAGCTCACAATTAGGCTTCCAGTTTATAATGTGCAATTGCTTCATTTTGCAGTTTCTCTTAAAATTAGCAGCTGCCACTGCAGTACCTCATTTCATGCTTTTTTGGAAGGAAGGCACCAAGTATTGCTGATGCGTCCTGAGTAAAAGTGCAGGTCATTTGAGCACCACAAATCAATACTCACCAAAATGCCTCAGTTTGGAATTTGCTCAATTTTACTGAGATTTGGATGTTGCAAAGTACCCCAAATGACATTCAGGCTTTTACATTGGATTTTTTTCTAAGTGTTTCATAATTGTGAAATAGTTTTCTTTTAGCTACAGTAGCCAACATGTCTTAACGCTAACACCCTGTCTGAACAAAACACCAAACTGTTAGTATGCCGAGGGTTCACTGTTGGCATGTTGTTTTTAAAAAGATGGGAAAAACATTCAGAAAATGCCTTGTAAGTTGATACTGAAAGGAAGGAACTTCTGATATGGTGAGATGCACACTTGGTGCTGGTGGTTTGGCTGTTTTGTTTTGGTTTGCAAGTGCAATACTGAACTAGCCATGGCAGGGTGGACAGTAGTAATGACCTTGCTTTCATCAGTGTTTTGGGAGAGTTTTCGTTTTGCACTGATGTTTCTTTGGGTTTAGGAAGATCTCTGCTTCTAAGGATGCATGAATGATTTTGTTCTACTTTGTTGGCATGAAATACTGTGAACTATCTCTTCTGAAGATTTATATAGTGTGGAATCAATTAAATAAGCTAATTACTAAATTGTCTGGATTTCGTGTTTTTTACCTTTTTCTAAAGCTGATTTTAGGAGAAGTATTTGGGATATAAGTCAGATTGGAACGTTGCTAGACAAAAGACTAAATTAATTAATTCATTAATTACTAATGAATTAATAATTCATTAATACCATCACTGCTCAGCTGTCTGGTAGTGCTCTCCCTTCTCTCTAGGAAAGGGGAAATGTTTCCTGCACAAATTTATGGTGCCTGCTTTGCTGCTGGGAAAGGTGGTGGTTGTTTTTCAGGCTCTGGAGTAGCAGTGGTGACATAACTGACCTGCCCAGCACCGTCTTGCTGGCTTTTTGTTGCCTGCTGAGAAGCCATAAACACAGGAGGAGGAAGTTGGCACTCGACTGCCTCGTGTGGAGGCTGAGCTTTCAGGGAGGGCCCAGGCACCTGAGCTGTGGTTTCCATGCCTGACTTGTGCTGATCTCAGGCTATGCTGCTGCTGGAGGGGCAGCCTTTCCCTCTGTGCCTCCGGTCTGTCATTCCTTCTGCTCTCTTGTGCCGGTACCTACACAGCTGGAGAGTTTGCTATGCTGGAAAACTGGTTTAGCTGAACAGTTACTTCATAAATAATAAAATTTAAGGGTGGTAAGTTGAAGTGATGGACACAAAGTCCTGTGAGTGCTGATGCTGACACAGTAAGGGAAAGGCTTCTTTGCTGTTCCTGCTTCGACTCTGAGCTGCTTCAGTTCTCTGAGCTGGCACAAAGGAAGGCACTGCTCCAACCAGAGGAGTGAGAAAGGGCAGGGAAGTGAGGCACAAAAATGAGAGTGAACCACAACTGCTCCTTTTAATTCACTGAGCCCTTAGGTTGTCTCAGATGTTGTTGAGCTCTTACAATTTTAGGCTGAAATTCATTCCCACAGGAATTACCTTTATGTAAAGAGAAGAAAGATAGTGATATTTAATATAATATTTTATCAAAACCAAATGGGTGCCTTTGGAATGAGGAGTTTATTTCACAGATAGCCAGAGAGCCTTTAAACATAGCAGTGAAGTTTGTTAAATTTGGCACAGATGCTATCAAAGGAAATATTGGCAGCAGAAAATCAGTAAACCTTGAAAATGGGGAGGGTAAGTGGGAAGGGAAGAAGTAGATAAAATAAGGTGTAAGAGTTTTCTATTTTTTGATGACCAACTTGAATTGAAGTGGCATAAAAGAGAGTGGGCATATATGGTGATTTGAAGTTACAGTGCTTTGCAGCTAAAGGTATGGAAATTAAAATACACATTAGAACAGATTGAGAGAAATGATCTTTTTTTTTTTTTGAAACACTTAAGATTGATCAAAACACTGTAAAGTTAAATAACATCTTTAGCCAGACAATACAGAATCTTGGGTGAAATAGCCAATATTTTTCTAATGCCGGTGTTAAGGTGTAGTTCTAAAATTGCTCCTCTTCATAGTTCTGCTTTGTAGGTGACACAAATAATTTTGTCTACCACACCCAGGATTATGAATTGACTGAGCTTCTGGCAAAAGTAATTTGTTTAACAGGCTCCATTTTGCATGACTAGCTATTTGTTTTCGAAATACTAGGAGTGATCTAAGGAATGAAACTATTAAGTAATTATTATGTGCACAGTAAATAGCTTAAAATTGTATTCTTTACAAGGATCCATCAGATTCTACTTTTCAGATTCTGAAGAATAAAATTGTGCCTTTGTAACCTATTGGAATCATAGCCATAGAAGGGACCTTAAAGGACAGCTAGGACCACTCCCGTGCCATGGGCAGGGACACCTTCCACTAGCCCAGGTTGCTCCAAGCCCCATCCAACCTGGACTTGTGGACACTTCCAGGGATGGGGCAGCCACAACTGCTCTGGGCGACCTGTGCCAGTGTTTTACCAGTCTCAATTAGAATTATTTGAGCAGATAGATGGAGGCAAATCTCCTATAGGAGGTTTTCAAAAGTGCCTTAAGACTGTGGCCTGAAGGGCAATAACCTGTAGTAGATCAGAAGATGCGAATAAAATCACTTCAGATTAATTATTCACCTTTTTCGTGGAAGGAAGGAGTTGGTATAATTGTAGCAGAAAGCCTTATTGTTAGGATTGATTTTCATTGTTTTGAGAAAGGTGACTGAAAAAGTAGGTGGTAAAGGTGAAAGGAATGCTGTTGCAGTTTGCCTCAGTAAGCTTTAGAGGTTAACCAGAAGCACAGTAGAGCAGTTCTGAGGTTGTTCCATGGGCACCTTGCTATGGACTTATGGTAAAATAAAGAGCACCGATATAGAAATTACAGTTATTTTCCCCGTTGTTAGAAAAGAAAAAAAATCAACTTTATGAGAAACACAAAGCAAAAATAGTTTATTTAGGTATCTTCTATAATAAAAACCAAACCAAAGCCAAAGCAGTGGTCATTTGATGATGAGCAACAGACAAAAAGGATTAGGAATATGGATATATATATATAAAATAAGGAACATGAGGAGTTTGGAAGTATGACAGTTGCTTTGCAGAGGGCCCATGATAAACAGTTTAGAAACAGGATTTTGTATTTTCTCAAGCTCAATGCAATAATCGGTCCTTTGATACTAGAATCCTGACAAAAACTAATTAAAAAAATCCAAACCAACCCCAAGATTTTCGAGTGGCATGCAATTAGGAGTTTTCAGGTAAGGCCAGATTATTACTAGTGCAAATTGGATCACATCTCCTGTATAGTTATTTTAAGGTTCCCTTGTTGCTCAGTCATCCCCTGCTGCCATTTTTGTATCAAGAGAGTGGGGACCAGTTGTCACTGGGTTTCAGTGTGTGCAGGGAGCTGTATGTCACTTACTCTGAAGTATCTCAATTTTGAATTCATGTCTTTTGGCCTCTTCTTTCTTTATAAGTTGTCAGTCCTTATGCATGTTTCCCAAAGACTAAGAAGAGGATATGTACAGCTGTCTTTTAATAATCAGTGGGGAGTGTCTGTAACATACTAATAGATGATTCAAGAGTGCTGAATTACAGCTTATTTAACTTTTGCCCTCAGAGTAGGATGAAAAAGTACATGGTGCTCCTGTTAAAGTTGTTATAGTCTTTTCAGTTCTTGAAAAGCAACTAGTGCCTCAAGGCTCAGAGTTTTTTGTTTGTTTGTTGTTTTTCAAAAAATCTTATAGGTAGCTCTCAATTTTCATGGATTATTGACTTTCCTGTATGGTAGGAATTAGTCTGTAAAACTAAATGTCTAATGGAGAAAAATAGAAGTTTATAAAGATCTTTGCTTCCTGAATTCACAGCTGTCAAGGCTTTGTTATTAAACTCAGAAATCAAAAGGAAAACTGAGTGAGACATTGGTTGTCTGTTCATAAACTGAGGTCTGTTGAAACAAGGCAAATGTATCCTAATATGAATAGACATTTACTCCTTTGAAAACCAGGTGCTGCTTCTGTAAGTTGGAGCTAATAAGAAAATTCTAATGAATAATATACTTATTTATCTTCAAAATATGATAAATAAATGAGGCAAAGTAGCAAATATTTATAGTAAACATAGATGTTTACAGTTGGTTACAAAAAATAAATTCAGCAGTATAAAAATGACGCATTACTCAATGTCCTCAAATTGACAACTGTCTTTGACTACTTTTATCCTTTTTCCAGTCTTTTCTCTTTGTTAAAAGAATCATAGACTGTATATTGTAGCTGTTCTCTGTATTTTAATCATCTAGAATAAGAAACTAATTATTCTGAAGAATCTGGAAGAGCTAATATCTAATTATAAAAAACAAGCCCCAAGCAAATAAAAAACTCCAGTTGCCCCTGTAAATCTGCACTCCTACCACCACCTCCCCCCACCCTCAAAAGTTGTAGGGAACAGTCTGTTATGATACTGCTGGTTATTACTGTGTCATAATACTGTGTTATTTACAGCAGTCTTAGAAATAAGTCTAAGCTACTTGCATTGTAACTTGATAAATGTCAGCATGTTGTGGAAATGTCCGTGATTGAGCTAAATGTAGACTGAATGAAAAGATTGAAGATCTCCATAGATCAGCTTTCTTGCTGGGAATTATTTTTGCCTTTCCTATTCTGAGTGTAAGCAGAATTATTGAATATTTCAGAAAGATCCTTATCCCTGGATATGCCCTTGGAATCCTGTTTCCACAGCAACACAAAGCTACTGATAAAAAAACTCCCTTTTAAACTTCAAATCAGTCTTTTATTTAGAGTTGTAATTAGGATGTTTGCCTTTAGCATTGTGTATTTTGTGTGTATTTCTGGATATGCTGGAGCAGCCTGTAAAAGAGCCATGAGGTGAGTAATCCTGGGAGTGTTGGAAGAGTATCCCGTGGTGGGGTGAGCCTGCAGGCAGCGTGGCACGGGAGTGCTCTGTGCATAGGGGTGCGCTGGAGGTTGTTTTGCAGTGGCTGTGTGAAGAACCAGCCCTGTGTGGGATGCAGGGATTGCCAGGAGCTGGCTCCTTTCCCCCCGGCAGCTGCAGCGTGCTCTCACTTGTTCCACTTCTGCTCCGAGTGAAACATGAGGGGAATAGGAATGGATGGAAGGACGTGCAGCAGCCGCTGCGGGTGGAAGGAGCTGAGCTTTGGCGCTCGCCCAGATGTGCCTGCTGAGAAGAGCTCCTTCCCGGGAAGGAGTTAACAGGAGAGGGGCACACGTCACTGGCGGAGCAGTCCCTGCTGTGTGCTGGGCTGCTTCGAGCTGAGGTGCCTTTCGGGTTACTGCTTTTGGAAGCAGCCTCGCCCTGGACTTCTGGTTAAAAAGGAAGTTAGTACTGGAGCAGTACAAGGCTAAAAACTGTCTTTAAAAGCTGCGTGGTGCAACTTCTTGGGTTATAAATACTCATTTGGTTTTTTTGTGCATCTGTGTATGTTTTACTTAGTCAAAACTTTGTTATATATTTACAAGATACTTAAAATTGCGAACGATAAAGTGTACTGCAACGGCTTGTATAGATTTTCACACGGTGTTGCAAAAGTATCTAAATAATGGAACTCTTGCAGGTTGTCACGGGATAGTAACCACAGCTTGAAATAGGAATAATGTTGTGGCTACTTGTGTTGAGTAGTTGCAAAATCTATATGTAAATTTATCAAATTACAGATAAATAGCACTCACAGCTGAATGGTTGCTTCAACTTGTGAAGCTGCACATGGCTGGGGTGGAAATAAATCCTTCTGAGTATTTAGAGTGTTGGTGACTAGATTCATTATAATGTGAATAACACAGACAGAGGGACAATTATGTAGGCAGTGATCGGTATGCGCTTATCAATTAGAAACTAGAAGCTATAAACTAGCACTCTGAAAGTTGTTAGTATGTGAATTGTTATTCCCACTTTACAGATTTTTTCCTTCTCTGCAAAGAAGTCAAGATAAAATAAGGTTCCTGCCTTTAGAAAGTGTCCCAATTAATTGATTCAGTGCAAATATAATCAATTGTGAGATTCAGTAGAAGCTGACAGCCCAGACAAGTAGGTTACACTGTGCACACTGGGACAGCACTCTGAGAATGCAAATAATTTAAATTTAGGGCGTGCTGGGAGGTGGATGGGATGTGTATGTGGAGCTGTCTCTGGTTGAACTGCAGGGGGAGCACGAATGATTATTAAACATAAAATTAGATCTTTAATTCCAGCTGCAGCTGAGTGAGATGTACCCTAATGATAAGTGATAGGCTGGTATATGGACTGCAGGGGGGTGACGCAGAGAGGACTTGGATTCTCACTGTTATACTGGTTTCATTTGCAAACACTACCAGTGCACATTATGAGCAGCGTACTTCTTCAGCAGAGTTCTGGAGATGGATGCGTAAATCTGGTTGGTGGCAAGTTGGAGGGAGATTGTGAGAAACAGGGAAAGCTTTGGGAAATGGCTCAGTCTGGCCTAGAGAGGACCCAATTTTGATGGTTTATGGTGTTTCCTGGGTAGTGAAATAGTTATTGCTGTATGGCTTCATAGGCCAAATAGGGGTCTGGTAGTAGCTTGACTCTTCAGTTCCACTGAAGTTCAGTCTGATATGTAGCTTCCACAGTTTTCTACAGTATGTGGCAAATTGAAAAAGCACTTTTGTAAAGGGTCACTTACTTAAAGAGTTTACTTAAAGCCATATTAGCTTTGAAGGCTGTGGAATGTGAAATAATATTAACTAGATAATACAGATTCTCAGTGTACCTGTATTATGCATGACATTTAAGGTATTGTGCACGAGCAAGTGTACCTGAGTGCTTGTATGATTAGCTTATTATTAGGAATTGAGGTAATCCTTCATATGTTTAATCAAGTTACAGAAAGGCTCATCTTTCAAAAAGTGTGACAACAGAAATAAATCCAGTGTCCCTTTTAATGTTTCAACAAGGCAGTATTTCAGTTTTGCTCCCCTTAGCTGAGGCAGTGCATACTTAGCTGTATTAGTGCGGCGAGATCTCCTGATACAAACAGAAAAATGACTGTATGAAAAAGGTACCCTGGAGAGGAAATTCATTACATCTCTACTGCAAATACTCAGCTTTTTTTCCACACTGAATTGTGTTTTATAGTTGAACCATCTGAAAGCAAAATTACCCATCCTTTTCTAAATAACAGCATAAACCGCTTGCTAAGAAAATGCTTCAGGAACTATAAGTGAAACAGCTACAAGAGAGGAAATCTTGGCATGTTTAATTGATGAATTCAAGTTCTTTTAATCTGTACAAGGAAAGATGCATATTTTTCATCAGTAATCAACCTTCGCTTGAGAAGCAGTAACTGAGAGATTTATCAATTATTGTAAGAGATTAGGAGCTTTTATTTATGCAGCATCAATTGCTAAATACTGGCATTTTGCCTTTTTTCTGCTCTGCATAGCTGCTACTGTCCAGTCCTTTGAGAGGAAGTAAGATTTTGCATTGAGGGAGAAAAAATTGCTTAAGTCAGTACAAAGGAGAACGCAGGAGGTTTGTGTATAATGATAAAATGGTTCATAGAATTCTTTCATTTCTTTCCCCAGTCCAGGTTGTTCATGCTTCAGAGTTATTTCTGGTTTTGTTTTCTGCTTGTGCCCTGCCTTACTGGTACATTGTAAACCCTGCAGATGATGAGCTCAAAAATCACTGTAGCCAAAGTGCTCTTGAAGGCCAGGCAAGTTCCACTTCTGGCACCTGGTTGTTATCTGTTTTGCGACTTAGGCACTGCTAATGTGTTATCTATACATATGCAACAGCAACAGTTGTAATGAATACTTGCTCAGCATGTGGCATTTCAAAGCGCCAGTGGAGCATCGGAGTTCAGGGTTTCTAGAGACAAATAAATGGTGCAGTCGTGGGTACAGAATAGAGTTTAGGGATCCAGGCAGGTCAAAGGGATCCTGTGGAGAAACCATGCAAAAACGATGTCACGTGCATGAGCTGTGTGAAGCTCTTACTGACAACACAAATTATATGTCAGTTTTAATAATGAAAGTGAGAAATGTTGCATCTAGTGGTGACAGTAGTGTCTCAAAAACACCTTGTTACACCATATCTCTGTTAGTGGTAGAAGAGCCTTGATATGGTCAGGCATTTAAATTCCTTTTCGGTCTCCTTTTCTAATTGGATTTTTGTATTTTATTCTGCTTTGCCTGGTCACTGCTTACCTGGTCATCTCAGCAGAGTAAGGCCAATTAAGAGAGGTTCAAAGAATGTTCTGGGACTAGATTATAGAAAATCAGTGGGATGTAAAGCCTCTCTGGCTAGTATGTTTATTTTTTTTATATGAAATGGTTGAGGTTAACAGAAAGGTATGGAATTTGATTATTTTTTAATTTCCAAACAATGCAGTAGTGAGCAAAAGGAAATTTGAAAGGAATAAGAATCATATACACATTTAAATTCTAATTAATTGAATTACCATATAGTTTTAATACAAGTAGAAGTTATGATAATGAGATGCATTGTCATTCATATAAACAGGACCATAGAAAACATCCTAAAACTTGTAAGAATTCATAACATTTTTAGTAAATAATAGCCTGCGCACATATTTTAGTAATTTCTGTGTGTTTTACTGAGCCTTTTAATTAGACTCAAGCTGTGATTTTCTTCATAAATGCATAGGCATGTTGAACAGAGATCCTGAGCCTGCTTTGTTGGGATAGCTGGGAATGCTGTTCTGAGCTCCTGGAACAGTCCTGTGAATGTAGCAACCAGTGTGTTCCTTAATGTGGGTCCCAATCCCTGTGATCCCTCCCCGCCTTGCTGCTGCCTCCCCTCTGGGTGTGCGTTTGGATATATCTTTCTCTTCTCAAACTGTTATCTTTGGAACTGAACTCGGAAAGGTGTTTTCACAAATTCTCCACCCCTTTTGTTCCTCCACGTGTGTTACAGAGGTGCCAACAGTGTACGTCAATGAAGGGGTAAGAGGTTGTGACAATGGTATTACTTGCAGGAGTTAGACATAGGATGTGGAATTCTGCAGCTTGAAAGATAGTTTCTGAAGGCTTTTCTGTGCCCCACGTGAACGGGTTAACTCAAGATGAACTTTTTCTCTCAAACTTTTGATGATTATGGCATAGAGAAAAAAACTCAGACTTGTTTGTTCTACAGGCTGATAAGAAAACCAAATACTTCTTCCCCTGTCCAGGATCCCAAGAATCAGCAGACTCCAAGTCAGTTGGACATATTTTTGTCTGTTCTCTGAACTAAAAGACGTGTTGCTGTCACCTCTCTTCATTTGATAAAAATAAATGCAAACCAAGTACATCACCCCTACATTCAATTGAATTCACATTCCTGCTTTCTGAAGTGAGTGAATTTAATATTCCTTATAATTGATGTTATTGATTCTCCTCTAGTTCTGCTTATGATAACGTCAACAAAGTTCGAGTTGCTATAAAGAAAATCAGTCCTTTTGAGCATCAGACGTACTGCCAGAGAACTCTGAGGGAGATCAAGATCCTACTGCGCTTCAGGCACGAGAATATTATTGGAATAAATGACATTATCAGAGCTCCAACTATTGAACAAATGAAAGATGTGTATCCTTTCCAAGTGTTAAGTTGTTCTGCATTGTTAGTGATGGTTGCCTCCTTCTCTGTTTTGATTATTTCTTCCTCTTCATCCTCTTCCTTACTAAATTTTAATAAAAGGTGGCTTATGTCGTTGTAAATTGAAAGGGAAATTAATAGTACTTGGTCAGTTTATAGGTAAATAGATAAATTTGATACGTAGATGAACACTAGTTTTGTTCTTTCTTTTCCAGGAAAAGAGAAAAATGTTAATTTCTGTCTTCCAAGACAAAGAACTCTACATTGTAGAAAAGATTTAGCTTAGTCACTTAATCCTAAAATTATATTTGCTCTTAATAGAGCTGCTGTTAAAATTGATTTGAGGAGAAAATAAAGTGGCTACTCTGCTATAATTTTCTAAAATTTTCTTAAAGAATAAAATTGATACCTCTTAGGGGAAAAGAATTAAAATGAAGTAAAACACAACCCCCAGTCTTGCAGTGCTTCCTGCATTTGTGAAAAGTCTGAAACTGCACATGGGCAGGTAATTGCCTGATTAACACATGCAAATCTGTCCTTTTTGTTACACTGATCATCCTTTCATTGGAAGCTTGGGTTTGTGTAGCTCTGACTTCATGGGTGTGCCTGTCAGGTGTGCCAGGCAGTGTTAGCTGGGAGGCTGTACCTGGGATACGAGACCTGGCTTAGAGTCTCACTCAGCTGAATTTCCCCCAGTCCACTTACATTTGTCCCTGTTGGATTTGTGGGTCTTTGCAGTTGTCTGCCCAATACAAGCCCCAAGTGTGTGTGGGCAGAAATTGGATTGAGTCCAGGTCAAATATTTGCACTTCACACTATCAATATATTATTTGAGTTCAGCCTTATGTGGGGTCTTGACGTGGCATTTCTGTGGCCCTTTTGACTAATGTAAGTGCATGGTGCCTGTAAAAAGGTGTCCTGATCTAGTGGTCCAGTATAAATACCCAAAGGAGAGGATGGGAATGCCCAACTGGAATGGCAGTAGTGGTGTGTTTTCACAAAATCCTGGTTTCAGTGAACAGGGATCTTGGAGCTACACCCCAAGGATTTTACAGCCAGTCTGAATTAAGGGGGAAGAAAATTTTACTTAACTCATTGCTGTCAAAACAGATAAAAAATTTCGCTTTTTGAATGTTCATTGCAATCTTAGAAAATCATCTGACTGAAAATACTGGGATTTAATTTTAGTAAGAGAGGAACTGTTGTGTTCAATATAGCATAAATATATATATAGTAGAGAAGAACAGCTGAATTTTTGAAGTGGGGAGATGGAAGAGAAAACTGATAAGAAATAGTTGGATCATTTACCTTTCATGCTGCTATGCAACTGGAAGCAAGTATCTTGGAAGCTTATTACTCATTAACCTAAAACCTGCCTTTGTTTCTTGGCAAGCAGGATAGGAACCAGATGAAATTAAGATTCCAGTAAAAGTCAAGCTCTACTGTAAAGAAATAGAGGTTTATAATGATTAATTGGAGAGGACCACATGCTGGTACCTCTTAGTTCTGTAAAGGGCTGCATTATGTAACAGGATTGATTGGATTCCAAACTTCTAAAGCAAGAAGTTTGTTTCATAATTGTCATGAAACAGACAAATAAGAGAAAAATTGTTCTAGAAGTTCCACTGAGTACAGTGTGTTGATAGCTAGCACGATACCACGTTTTTTTGGCTGCCTTACATCTAATGCCTTACAGATACATTGTGCAAGATCTTATGGAGACAGATCTTTACAAGCTCTTAAAGACTCAACACCTCAGCAACGACCACATTTGTTATTTCCTTTATCAGATTCTGAGAGGGTTAAAATATATCCATTCAGCCAATGTGCTTCATCGCGACCTCAAACCTTCAAATCTGCTGCTTAACACCACGTGTGATCTCAAGGTGAGTTGAAACACCTTACAAATTTTCCTACCGTGGTCTTCATAAACTACCTGCTATAACCATGAATATGGGCTTTTTACTGGGGGTTAGTGTGATTTTTATCCTTGAGAGATTGCCAGGACATTATCTGGTTTGATAAAATAATTATCAAGATTGGAGTGACTAAGAATCTCTGTTAGGCTGCTGTAATGAGTGCATCACTGTTTCCATCTGGAGGTTGACTTGGAAACAGCCTCTTTGAAAGCTGGATGAAAATACTGATCTGAAGCAGAATCGCATTTACCTCAAAAGTAAAGTGAGAACTGGGTATATTTCAAGTTTTGGGTTCTCTGTTTGCACTGTTAATGTTTCATTGTTCGTATTTGTGGGCAACTGAAGTTGCATGTGAGATTCAATGCTGATTAAATGCACAGCAATTACTTGGAGAGAGAACTGTTCCTAATTTACATTTCCAGTGATGGGTGCTGTACTCCTTAATACTACAGAAGGATGAGCTTTAGAGCTGTTATGATTCTTGGAAAATGTCAGTTCAATCCTTAGTGGCATTCAGTAAAGCAAGCCAAGTGTGGAGAATTAGAACAGAAATAGAGAATAAAACAGAAAACATGCAATTCTGTACCTTTCTGTTGGTTGTGAGTCTTCAGTTTGGTGTGATCATAGTTATCACACTTCTCCCTATGATATCTTAGAAAGTGAGGAGACCAGGATTTCAAAGTACTGCTCTCCATATCAGGAAGAGCTGTTTAGCCCAGATCTCCTTTGCTGGAAGATACTGCATGAGGAAAAGAGGGAATACAACAGAATTTGATAACGTTGTTAGTGGCACAGGGAGAGTGAATAGAGAACAGTTGTTCACTGTCCTTACTTATGAAGAAGGCTGGGGGAGATGAAAGGAGCAGGTGCCACTCGCAGCATTGTTAAGCTGTGGAATTTCTTACCACAGAGCACTGTAGATATTGCAGTTTGAAAAAAAATACCACCAAGCAAGTTTGCAGCAAAAAAAAACCTATTGAGAGCTACTTCTGGTTTAGAGTCCCATGGTGGCAAATTCATGGAAGATGAGAGAGGCACTGGAGTATGTTTGCTGTTACTCTGTACGTTATGTATTTGCTGCTGGCCACTGATGGAGTGAGATTATGGAGTTTACAGGACTTGATTTGATGTGATACAACTGTGTTTGTTGCATACTGTGTTGCTCCTAATTACCCTCTGTTTTTTATTGTAGCTCTAACTTTCTCAATAAACAAACTTCAAGCAAAACAAAAATATCCTCTTCAAAGTGTGAACCAGTTGCAGGCTGTTACAATTCCAAGAGAAGTCCTTGCTGTTTGTATGCTGGTCCATTCTAAATACTGGCTACGTGATTGGTTTGCTTTACATTCCCACTGCTGCTTGTCAGCTTTTCCTAATGCACTGCTAGGCTGGTCGGGTCTGACTTCTGCTGTGGGATTTCAGCAGCTGTTATTACATCAGATTCCTTCAAAGGCGTTAACCCCTTCACAAAAGAAATGGAGTTAAATCTACAACTGTGTGATAGAAGCAGGAAAGAACAGTTTGGGTATAGCTCTGTGCTATGTGCAATTTAAGGAAATAAAATAATGAAAGGCAATGTTTTAACACAAAGAAGTTGGGCGCAAAAAAGAAGGTAAACTCACTGTACAGAAAAATAATACAATATGTTACAGTTCCTTTATCAGATTTTCAAGCAACCTGCCACTGCAATATGTGCTCCCTGGTGCAGAGTATAGGAGTCTGTGTGACAGAGCATTTGCTTTTTCATAACCTAAAGGGAACTCTGGTGCTGTACAAATACCACATCTAAAGTTTGAACAGCAGAAATGGAAATCAGTACATGTTGGGTCTCGTCTGTGAACACTGAACTTGTATTAACCTGTTTCTTTTAGGGCTGTTGTGCAAGTCTGTGTGTCAGCTCTGCACAGGGGCACAAAGTTGGTTGTTGTACATCAACTCAAAACAACATACAGGAAACAACTGAAAATCACACTTTTGAAAGAAGAAAAATAGAAAGTTTGTTCATCTTGAGTGGTAATGCTGTGAGCTTCCTTCTTTCATGGTGTTATGAGAGCTCTCTTCTGGAGCTCAGAGTTCTACAGGTTGTAACAAGAGCTCCTTCTTTTTTTGCCCTTAAACATGATCTTGACCTCTAGATTATAGATTTCATTTCCAGGAAAAAAATATATGAGTCTCTATTGACCAAATGTGTTTGTGAATCCTATGGCTTGTCCTGAGCACCTGAAAGGCTCCGGACAGGAGTGCAGAGCTAAAGCCGTTTCTGTTTCTTTAGGCGAACCCACAGACTTAAATGTTTGAGACCTTAAAGAGGACTTATCACATTGTGAATGAAAGCTGGTGAAAGTACATCATTTGACTTTAAGTACTGTCTCTTGTTACATATTTGCAGTGAAATTAGATTTGAGATTCCTTGAAAACTAATATCTTGGAATCTTTCTCGGAGAGTCCTGTGCAATGAAGATACTGGTCTCTTTTGCAGCCTGGCATTTTTGCCATGGATGAAATTAATGTGTACTGATGTGCCACTGACAGGCTGGAATAGGCTCTAAATAGTATCTAACATTTTTACAACTATTTTCACATGATTTCATGATTCTCTGCATCCTGTGCAGACCTGTTTTGTAGTTCTGTAAATGAAGTAAGTTATATAAAAACTCTCATGGCCATGGAAAATTTCTGGGCAAGTGGCATTAATATTTCAGAAAATGAGATCAAAGTAATTTTAAACAGATTCTCAATTAGTATGTTGCAGTGTCTTCAGTGTCCCACGTTACTCCAGCTGAGAATCTACTGCTTTGACTTAGTTAAAACACAAACACATTCTAGCAATATTATAAGCTGTGCTTTCCCATCTACATAGTGAAAAGTACCAAGTATTAAACGACCTAGAATTGTTACATACTGCAACAGGCTTGAAAGGAAGGTGATGAGAGAAGTTTTTTTAAGGAAAAAATGTTATTTGTTTCAGAATGTTACCAATAACTGTAGAGATGCAACTGTTTCAACTATCATCTTATTAATAACAACTAAACTTAACGGAGGCCTCCCTGTTTCCTTTTATACAAATACACAGGCACAGGCTATTCAGCAGTACAACTGCAGATATTTCAGTATATTAGTAGTACTGTTGGGTGTCATTTCATTTGCTTAGTAAATGGTCATATGTACATGATCCTCCTAAATCTTCCCATCTGCTTGATAACTTCACCCAGTTTTAAGCCATCTCTGTTTATAAAGAAAAAAAACCAACCATCCCTGATACTGATTGCAAGAACACTGTTTTCAAGAAGTTAAATATATGACTAGGATGCTGGCATCTTATTAATTAATTAATTAATTAGTGGGCGAGTAATTTCTTCTATCTCAGTAGCATCTGTTCTGTCTCTCCAAGGCATGAAGCACTGACTGACATGCGTGGGTCTTTCATTATGCAGGAACTGTGTGCCCTCACCTGTGCAGCCAGTGCTTGTCCCTCAAACCTGGGACTGCAGAGCAGAGCAGAACTCTGGCCTCTCCAGCTTCTCTTGTCCCTTGCGCTGGCACTGCAGGCAGAGCTCTGAATCTCCAGCTTCTCTTTACTCCGCTCTGCTGTAACACTTCTGTCAGCTCTGCAGCCAGAACCCTCTTCCTTGCATCTTCAACCTTGAAGCCTTTCTCACTAATGGTGTTTCTTCTTTTCTGCTTAACCTGCTTCTGCTCCAGTCAGCAGGGGCTTTTTGTCATTTTAATGAGCTCTCTGTGTCCATCCCATGTGCATTTTTCCACTTGAGAGATTGACAGACACCTTCTATAATTCAGTTCTTGCTCCTCACTGTGAACCAGAGAGTGTCTTTCTTCTTTTGTTTTAATAGTAATGAACCCTAGCACTTTACTTATGTGTAGTAATAAAATTCTGTACAAGTCTCCTTGCCTGTAGTCTTATCTAGGTTAGAAGGAAGAGATTACAACCATTTTGTTTGCCTGCATAATTATTTTCTGAGCTGTCCTCTACAGTTTCTTTGCTTTTGTCTTTAGAGGAGACTCTTCTGATTATTTGTACTGAGTCTCTTTATGTAAGCTGCTAATTGCACACAAGGCAGCTGCTCTGGTCTTGTAGCCTGGGAAAACGTTGACATGTTTAAAAGGGCTCTTTCTGGGTTTGTTTTTTAAGGATTCAGGGGTTTGGGGTTTTTTTTTTTATTATGTAGCTAAAGCTATGTCATGCAGCCTGGCTTATGGCATTGATCACTGCCTTTTCTTCAGACCCTGTGTTTGACAGTCAGCTGCTGAATTTTGTCTTTTAGAGGTAGCTTTTAGTCAGCTGAATCACTTCTTCCCTAACTGATCTATCAGTTGTCTCACACACGTTGTCCCTCCAGGAAAATGAAGGAGTAGCTGCCAGGATGCAGTGAGGTTTCTGTGGTTGTGATAGCATTATCCATTACTGACTTTATTGACTACAATATATCGTTACCTCACATTTTGAATATAATGAATGTATACAATTCACCATAAAAGAGTAAATATTATAAAACATGCAGAGGAACCTCCGAACTGTTTGCCACTCCTGCATTTGATGCCTTGTTTTCATGGGAGTACATATTCTTTCATTAAAATACACTTTGTGTGGAAATCATAAGCTGGTATTTGTTTGGGGAATAGCAGAACCATAGGAACATGTCTAATATGCTGCTCAACAATCTTGCCTTTGACCTTTGGGAAGGTAAGAAATGGAACAGCTGCTCTGCTCTAGAGCATTGTCTGTCTCCTCATTTTCAGTTTTTTTTGATTTCTCTCTGGAGAGGTGAGGTCACTAAATAGCTCTGAAAGCCATGGAGCCTCCTTACCAGAGTATAGCTAAAACCATCCTTTCCTTTTTGCTGAACTTGCTAGTCTAAATCAGAGTTTATTTTTCTCTTCCTGGTTAGATAAAACTATTTACCTGATACAGTGTTGACAAATTTTTTTTGTGTGTGTATTTAGTTTTGGGGGGATTTTTTTTCTTTAAGCTCATGCTTCCTTCAACAACCTATAATCTCTCCAGTCTACCATTATCTCATGATTGAACAGGTTCTTTCTCATGCAAAGGTGCAGTTATGGTGATAACTTCTGTAAGAATGGGTGTTGAACTTGGTTGCAAATGTGTTGGTTGCTAATTTTGTTTTCTGGAAAGCTTAATTGCTTTCTCTTTTTGTTTTCTGGTGAATTTCTAAGAGTTTGGAGCAGTGTATCTCACCAGCTGTCTGGCAGAGGTGCTGTTCAGTAAGCACATAGTGGAATGTAAATTGTGCACCAGGAACATCTTTTTCTCCCGAAGTGTTTATTCTTCCTGGCCCCTGAATGGTGGTTTGGATACTCTTTGTAATTGATCCAAACATTTTTCTTAAACTTTGTGCACTAATTTTTTTTCTAAAAACATAGCCTGCCATCGCTGTTTTGGAGAATTTCTATCCTTGCTTGGGGAATGATGAATTAGTAATGTTATAATATTGGAAGATTTATGTCTAATGTGCCTTTTTTCCTATTTATTTCTCTAAACCCAGATTTGTGACTTTGGATTGGCTCGCGTTGCAGATCCTGATCATGATCACACAGGATTCTTGACAGAATATGTGGCCACACGTTGGTACAGGGCTCCTGAAATCATGCTGAATTCTAAGGTGAGACACAATGTGCTGCTGTGGTGCTTCTGGGACTGGTTATTCCTTTGTGAGTACCAGCTGTACTTCCCCCTCTCTATGTTTTTAGGGTCAGAATGCATACACAGTCTTGGGGAAAACTGGTAATGGATTTGTAGTACAGCTACTGGCTGGCAATAAATTTGTGATTCCAGAATCAGTTATTGGATGCTACAACTGAGTAATCCTGTGCAGGACTTCCTATGTCTCCAGTTCCTTGGCAGTCACCAGCCTGCTTCCGTCAACTGCTCTGCCACTGAGGAGGACAGAAGGGTTAGGAATGAGCATTCCACTGCTGCCTTTGTCAAGGCTGCAAATGCTGCCTTAATGTTATCTTGACATCTTAGTTTAGGTTTAGAATGTATAATGATAATGAATCTGATTCTGAATGTGGTCTTTGTTATGTGTGTCCTAATTGCATTCCCATAGTCTCCATGAAATCATTCCTTTGTTTTTTATATACTTGGAATTACTGTTGTGTTCTTCTGTGGCCATTTTAAGGTGTGTCCAGTCCCTGTATGCTGTGGGTCATGGGTGTCATTCAGAACTCCTGTATGGGTTCCCACAGCAAAACACGTGGGTGACACTTGGAGTTGTACTGGATATTTTGGGAAGACTGTTGTTTCTGTAGAATTTACAGTGTTGAGTGGGTTTGGTTTGTTGAGGCAATAGTGTGTCTAAGGTGCTTTTAGAAAACAGACATCTGACCAATCCAGGGCTCCACACATGTTCAGGGCGCTGTCAGGAGCTGTGGAATACTTGGTTTTCCAAATTTGTTAGTTTAAATTTGCTATAAAATCAGGAAGTCTCGAAAATTTGCAGTTGGTAACAAATTTAGCTAAACTTCGAGAATCCTTTTGGAAAAGCATGTCTTGGATACTTCAGTTCTTGCTACCCCTTCAAAGTAGTGTTTTGATAGAGGATTCTTAATTATTTCATTCTTTACAGAGAAAACAAACAGCATGAACAAGCATGACTCATCTAAAAAAGAAAAAGATTATTTGTGTGAACTTTCACAATTTACTAACATAACATGTTGCTGCAGTTGTGCAAAAATTTGACAAAAATGTGTTTCTGTTTCCCTGCAGGGTTACACCAAGTCTATTGACATCTGGTCAGTGGGCTGCATTCTGGCAGAGATGCTCTCCAACAGACCTATCTTTCCAGGAAAACACTACCTTGACCAACTTAACCATATCCTTGGTAAGCTTTATGGAAAAGCAGCATTTCCACATCCATCTGTCTCTCTCCATCTTTTCTACCAGTCGGGCTGGTCTTTCTCCTGTGGGTCAGTGTGTAGGGTACAGATCTGGAGGTGTATCAGCTGTTCCCTGTAGTTATTGCTGCAGGGATTTCTACATCTAATCATTGGTTTGGGGACAGCTAGGGGATACTTACCAATGTGTTTACTACATCAGCAGAGATGTTTTTAAAGTAAAATTAAAAAAAAAAAAAATTAAAAGCTCATGTATTATTAAATTCAGGTCAAATTTTTAAAAATTTCTGTAGATAAACCACTTACTTGGATCTTTTTAACTAGTTACTGAACGTTAGAAAACTCAAATGCGTTTGTTTATTAAAAAATGTGTTTAGTAAAGGTTTCTGAAAAACTTCTGAGGTATTCTGTGGTCTTAAAACATTTTGTCTGAAATCCTCTTCCCAGCAGTTTTAATACTGAGTTTTACCAGATAGATACAACTGTATTAATGTGCTTTTTACAGAATGCACTGTTGTTTGTATTAATTTTTTAGGTATACTTGGATCCCCTTCCCAAGAAGATTTGAATTGTATAATAAATTTAAAGGCCAGAAACTACTTGCTTTCCCTACCACACAAAAATAAGGTACCATGGAACAGGCTGTTTCCAAACGCTGACCCCAAAGGTATTTTATGCTCTATTACTTTGTGTCAAAATAATGGCAGGATGGGAGTTTTTAAAACCATCTTAAATAGAACATGCAGGTCCTTTAAAATAGCACTATAAATCTAGTATAAAATCACAAACCAGTGTGAAACCCGCATAGTGGCTTGTCTTTTTAAATTTAAATTACATGTAAATTAAATTTAAATTTAACTTACATGTAAAATCCAAACCCCTGTCACTGTGCTGAACATCAGAGTTGGATTTTGACATCAGCATCAAACAAGTCCTGAACTTTGTTTCTGACATCAGACAGGAGACAGCAGCTTGTTGCTGCACTGGGTAGGGTTTGCGCAGACTGGGTGTCAGTTCTAGGTCAAACAGGGTCATGTCAGTCAAAGGGGGGGCCCTTAGGCACCATGAAAGATTACAATTTAATGGGGTTAAAGAATTCAATTATAAAATTGAGCAAAAGTTATATAAGCAAGGAATGTAATAATTGTTGCCTTTCTTAACAAGGCTTTTGTAAAGGGTAAATTTGATTTCATTTTGCTAGATAGCAATTAATTTGGCTTTTAAACTCTACTTCATACAGTTTAAGGGTTGTTTTGTTCACAGTACAGTGCTCTGACACAATTCATAAGTCACTCCTTTTTTAACTGATATGATACTTTACTCTTAGGGGATATGATCAGGTACAAAGTACCATGTAGAAGCTAATTTCCGCAGATGGAACTATATCGAACTGATTATCCTTGTCATTGAGAGAAACAGCAGTGATTTATTCTGCTTTTATAACAGTGCTCATCAGTATGAGAATTGTTACTGTGGGCTTTGACAGCTCAAATTGCAAATGCTGGTGCCTGAGCTGAGAGGGAATGTGCCGTTTGCTGACTTGTGCAGCACCTTCTCATCGACATCCTCAGAGCAGCTTTGACAGGGCGGCTTTTCCAAGAGCTTGTTGTCAGTCACTCCAGGAGCAGAACTGTGCACAACGTGCTCCAGCACAGAGTGAGCACGTGAGCTGCCAGCGCTGGGAAAACTGCAGCAAAATACTGGCTGTTAATTGTGGGGCAAGTTTGAAGCTTTTGGAGCTGCCACTGAATGAAGTGTTGGGTGTGCACCTCATCCCAGAGCAAAGCTGCAACTACTGTGCTGCAGCCAGAAACCTCTGTTAATGTTCTGGTTCATAAATCATGTGGTGAGGAGAAGAAATGTGATGGAATTTAGGATACTGCGGATATCTTTGGGCTTCTTGCTCCTATAATAATTCTGTTTTCTTTTCTTGCACTGATGTTTGTCCAGAGTTTCATCAGACCTCACTTACTGTCTTTTTGGATCTTCAGGTTCTCTATGGATTCTTTACAAATTGTCGTCAACAGATTTGCCTGAATCTCATGAATATAAATATATTTGCATCTTCTCTGGAGAGTATCTTCTGGGCTGCTGATTGTGCTCGAATAGTTCACTGGGATGATCTAGAACTCCTAATGACTCTGGATAACATTTTTGTCCATAAACAGCAAAATTTTCTTTTCAAAATAAGAACATATTCTTAATTATTTATTTCAGAAAAGCTCTAGCTTGGTTTCGGTTTTGGCACAAAAATCCAAAGCATTTTTCTGAGAAGAAAAAGTCTCACCTATTTAATTTCTACCGTAGTTAGAACCAGATTGTTCCATAGGGTTCTATACATTTATTCCCTTGACCTCTGTTCTGAGGCTGCAGGGCCTGTGCAAGGGTGACACCTCTATTTGACACGTCATGCCAAAGGCACCTGTAGCCCAGGAATGGTGATGGATGGGCAGGCAGAGATCTCTGCCCAGGTTACAGCTCACAGTCTGCTGCTTCTGTCACTGCTGCTCTGGCCAGGGACCTCCAGATGTACATTGACATTGGCACAGAACTTGGGGTGCTGCGTGTTCTCTGTGTAAGATCCATGTTTGTAACACTTTTGTGGAGTGTATATTAAACTCTTGCTCACTTTTTTCCCTCTTAGCACTTGATTTGTTGGATAAAATGTTGACCTTTAATCCTCATAAGCGGATTGAAGTGGAGCAAGCTTTAGCCCATCCGTATCTGGAGCAGTATTATGATCCAAGTGATGAGGTAAAGACATTGTTAAAATGTAAACCTTGATTAAATTGTACAGCAGGTTATTTCCTACTTTAATTTAATGCTGGTGTTTCTACTGCTCTAATGGAGTTCAAGAAGGAATTCCATCAATTTACCGAAATTTTATGTTTCTCACTGTAGTACAACATTTTGGAGACACCACATGCTAAATAAATGCTAAGGTGTCCTCTCCCGGAAATGGAGATTCTCAGCTCATGTGGCCTTGTTTCATAATGTCTGAGTTAAAGGAGGAGAATGACTGAGTTTGCCATTGGATTATGCTTTAAAAACCCTGAATCAGAACTTGAGTGTTAATTCAGTGTACAGTTCTGAGGAGATTTCTGGTTACTTCTGGTGAAGAACTAAGGGAGGAGGAAATAAGCTAGTTTTCCCTCAAGGGACAAATATGTTTATTCCAAGAAATACGATGTTTAAGGTAATTTTTTCTGCAGGTAGATACTGAGTTATGAGCCCGTAACAAATATTTTAAGTTGTGGTTTAGATTTGAGTAGCTCCTTACTTTGATTTGATTTAAAATTTGGTAAACTAATATGTATAAAGCACACACAGGACTAATAGAAGGAGTTCTGCCCTGAGGGCAGCAGTGTTGGATATTTTTGTAAAGGGCACTTGCAGATATTTTTCCCCATCTGTACAAGGACTGCATGAAATTCAGCAGAAGAGTAATACTAAAGTAATAATATTTCTTTGCATTATCAAGCCTGTAGCTGAAGCACCCTTCAAGTTTGATATGGAGTTGGATGACTTGCCGAAGGAAAAGCTGAAAGAACTGATTTTTGAGGAAACTGCTAGATTCCAGCCAGGATACCGATCATAAATTGTGTGTAGGTAAAGTCACAGCAATGTGGGACCACTCGGGCAGGGGGAACAATTTGGGACTTTGTTGCCCCTAGTGAAATGTAGGACTTGCCTTCTCCAGTGCCCCAGTAATGCCCTGTCCAAGGACCTGACCTCAGTCCTGTTCTGTTATTGAAGAAACAGTTTCTGTTTGTCCACAGCATTGAAGTGCCTGTATGAAATCCAGGCAATTGTCCCAGATGTTTACCTAGTTTGTAGATTACCTTTAAGGAATAAGAATTACATTTCAATAGCTGCTCGGAATGAAAGCGATTGTAATGCTTTGAAATGCAAATTTTAAACATTTTAAGGGGCAATGTCCTTCATATATTACAGATTATTCTGTCATATGGCTCCAAACGGTTTAAAAAAAACCCCTCCTCCTAAATGTTCTGTACAGAGGAGAAATGTCTTAAATTATTTAAAAGGAAAAAAAAAGAAGCTTCAGTATGAATTATCTTAAGTTTTAAGTAACTCTGAAATAGTGTGAGTAAATAAGAACAGGTATCTAAATATTCATAAATTAGTTGCAATTAATCTTCCTAATATTTTGAAGATCTAAAATTTTAATTTAAAATGTAATGTACTGATATTCACTGACTCTTTTTTAATCAATGAATTTAACTGGTCTTCCTGTACCACAAGGCTTGCACATCTCAGGAGTTTCATACAAAATTGGTCAAATGCTGACTTAAATAATTTTTATAATACTTGTGAAAGTTCTATGATACTAATAGGGTAAAGTACCAAAGTTTTATGACTGGAAAAGAAAAACAAACCAAAGAGAGGAGCCTGTTGTGGGCTGCATGGTTCATGCTCTCTGTGCTGTCCTCCATCCAGCAGCATTCCACAATCACCGGTTTGTGTGGGCAGTTCCAGCAGGAAGGGGAAGTTTCGAGCCAGGGAACTTCCTCCAGCTCTGCTGGCAGTGTGTAGGAGCTTTGTGGCTTTGCTTTAAGCAATAATTCTATTGCACTAAAAATGGGATTTCAGTTTCTGCATTGCATATACTCCCAGGTTTTTATTTAATGATGAATTCATAGGAAAGGAAGAAAAAAAGTGGGGGGAACTTTGGAAAAGACAGTTTTTACTTAAATAGGGTAACTGCTGTTGCCACTATCTTGAATATTCAGATGTATAGAAGCTCGCAAATGAAGTAATTTCGATTTTTACAAATACTGCATTCTGTTTATTTAAGCTTGCTAGCTGACATTTAAACTCTTGTAATAATGGTATGTTAGAGAAATCTGAGATTCACACAGCTGGCTCTTAATAGTTGGGCATTGCCAGGAGGAACAGACCTGAGACATAGTGCTGTGACTGGTGTTTGTTTTCTATCCATGCTTTCTGAAGCTGATTCTGTACGAGAGCACGAGCTGTGCATGTACACACTGGGGAAGAGAATTAGATAAGTTTTTAGGAGCAAGATGAAACCTGTTGCTGACAGGCCATAGTGTCAGGGAAGGGACAGCGAGTAGCTACTGCTGGTAAATCGTAGTTTGTGATCTCTCCTGCTTGGCTCTTTGTCCATACCATACCTAGTTTGTTTTAGGGATTAAGGGCTAAAGGGATTAGGGATAAAGATATCAGTGATCTGGTGCGAGTGGAAATTTCTGGTTTACTTAAAATGTTACCTTCAAATGCCACTATGCAGAGTTGGTTTGGCCAACACGATGCTGAAATTGAAATATTGTACTGAGCTTGATAAGGATATGCTGGTAATTTGTCAAAGTCATTTGTGGTTACAATTATCAGCTATGCCATAGCACAACAGCTGACATCCTAGTTGGGGCCAGTCCCCAGAAGCTGGCTTAAAATGGGCGGAAAGAGTCTCCTCCTGGGCACTTCTACTCCCCTACACTCCCCCTGGGCTTTACCAGCCAGCTCTTCTCTCTGGACTGTTTCTCAAGATTCAAGGTCTCCCCCTGGATTGTAGTTTTTGGATTTGAGAAGCAATGTGAAAATAACAGATTTTTTGGTTTAGACAACCAAATCATGTACTTCATTGATTAGTTATGTTTAATCTTCCTAATCTTTTGAAGATTGAAAATTTTAGTTTAAAATGGAATGCCCTGATATCCACTGTCTTTGACTTATTTTTTGAACTTACATTGGTCCTGCTGTCTGACTCACGGTAAACATAGTATGCACAGAGCACAGAAATATGAAGTGCTTGTTTTAAAAGGCAGTGTGAAACTTCCTTCACTGAAATATGTCTCTGCTCTCTTTTGTAGGACAAGGACTTAAAGGACTGGGCATGCTCAAACGTTGCTGTTCCTCTTCCCAGTTCTTTATTGTTGGTCATGTCTTGTGGCCTCTCTCAGCTTATCCACTAACTCCTTTGAGCCATTCAGGAGGGCGGTTCCTGGTAGTTTCGGCTTTTCATGCTTTCAATGAATCTTTGAGGCTGAAGAATTGTAATTGACACTCCTCTGCATAATGCCCATTGTTGACCTGTTGCAGTACTGTACTGTACGTGCACCTACTGCTGCGCGTGTTTTAACTGCTTGCTTTCTCTGGTTTGAAAGATGCAGTGGTTCCTTTCACTCCTGGATCAATATCCAGGAAGATAATTCATTAACCTGTAAGACGTTTACACCATGAACTATGTTTTTCTGACTTTACTGAAGTCGCTGGCATTTTTTTTGTTTTTTTTAGAAAAGCTACTATTCAGGGCACTTTAAGTCAGTGACATCCCAGATTTTTTTTGCACGTCCTTTTTAACTAGAAATGGTTGGTTGGCATCCAGCAGAGTGTGTACCATTGTGCTATGGATTGCAGCATAAGTCATGTTCATGTTAATCCTGCTTATGCACTTGTTTGGGTTTCCTGTGCTGTATGTGCAGGTATTCTATACAATGTAAGAGCCACATAGGAACCCAACTTAACTGAATTCATCTAAGAAACATTTTCCCATGTATTGACAAAATCTTACCTTTTTTTCCCTGCTTTTTCTAAAAGAGATCATTTAAAGTTTAACCACATTGGAGACATAGTACTCCTGAAGTTCATCCCGTGTAGTGGTGTCTATATGAGCAGCATGGCATCACCAGCCTCTGTTTGTTCCCCTGACGTGGAATGTTAGGAAGCCCACAATGGCATGATGACCCCATGGCCAGTGCTGCTCTCTGGGGAAGGCAGCCCTATCTGGTGGCAAGCAAGAAACCAAAATACGGTTTTAATAAACTCAGTCTACATCCTGCATACCAATGAAGTGCTTCAAATGAGGATTGATAGTTTTTACATGTGAATCTAATCACTGACAGTCAGAATTCTTGCAGAGAGGAACACTGCATCTTTAAATGAGAAAGTTTGATTTTACTTTTGCTCCTACAGCATGTTGGCATCTCAACTTCATTTCTTGCAACCTACACTATGGTGATTTGTAATCAAGCCTCCATGAGCTCGTGACATGAAGTACTGTTCTGTTGTCAAGTACTATCAAACTTTTCTGATAATGCTGAGTTAGGACAACCAAACAAAGCTAGCACTAAATAATGTTTAAAATTGTATATCTTTTAATGATCTTTTCAAGTATTTGTTACTGAAATTGTATAATGTGGAGTTTACTAGGTGTTATGTTCCAGTGCAGTGCCTCCTTTTCTTTCCCCACTGCTCTCTGTGGTGAGAAATTTGCCTTGTTTAAAATAATTACTGTGCCCTCGCATGACTGTTAAAGCTTTCTGTGCAAAGATGATTGTCTAAGTGCCACATGCCTATGATTGAGAAAAAAAAATAATCTATTGTTACCTCTGAGTTGTGTTCAACTGAAATGCTATTCAACAAATAACTTAGGAAAAATAGTTCTATTTTTAGCTTTTCATATCTCTGCTGTCTTTTTCTCATTTTATTTTGGCAGCAGTGAAGAATGGATTGTATAAAGACTGCTTGCTAATATTAACAAAATGCACTTGTAATTCCTGGAAATAAATTTAAATCTTATATCTTCACATTAACATTAAGAATTAGTTTTTGGTTTCCTCTTGGGTAATGTCTTTGAATGGAAATCAGGTTCAATTGCTACTGTAGTATATAAGGATGCTGGCTGGTTAATAACTCATAGCATTTAGTCTGCTCTTCAGAGAAATTAGAAAGCCATTAACTTAGACTTCAGTAGATAAGGGTGCTTACAAGATTCCACTTCAAAATTTTCTTTTTCCTCTAGTTTAAGTGTTAATCTGCCAAAACTAATTTTTAGTCAGCAAGGGTTCATCATTAAAGGGCATTTTCTATTAGGAAATTCCTGTGGTACATAAATCTCTGTTGCGGGGAACAAATTCGGAGCATTGTCAGGACACTGCACAGGTGACCGTTGGATCATGGTGTGGAACCTATGCTAAAAACATTTCTATAGAAGAAATACGCACTTGACTGTTCATACTAGTGTAGAAATTTCTCTTGACCTTTCTACACATCTTTACCAAAATGCTTTTCTCACTCAGTTTTGAAAAGTTGGAATATTTCTAGATTCTCTGCTACTTGTATGATTATCATTACAACAGGAATCATTTTTGGCACGGTTGGAAAGATGACTGTTACTGAAATTAGTTTGTAACACCTCAGTTTTAATTTATTAAGGAAGAACTTTGGCAGCTTACTTCACCCTTCTCTTTCCCAGTTCTTTTTTTTAATACTTTCTTTCATTTTGGATGTTTGGGGAGGTGTAGACTTACCCTTGCATCCTGTCTCTCCACGTGAGAAGCCGAGGGTTTGCTTTACCTAATGTCTGGTGCTTTTGGGCTTTCTTCCTTAGCTACTCTTGCTGAATCCCACTGGCATCCATCAGGGTCTGTAACCACATCCGTCAGTCTTTTACCGAATTCAATAAACAGTGGTGGGTTGAATTTGTTGATGTGTCATATGCTGAAGCATGGTTTTATTTTTTTTTGTCAGATTCTGAAAATAGTTTAAAAGACAGTGCCTCTAACAACACTGTGTTAGGTCAGTTATTTCATAATTTTTTTCTTTATGCAGTTTTTATATTTTAGAGCGGAGAACAGCAACTCTTAATCCAAGTAGCATGCATATTTCACGGTAAAGATGCTTTGGGAGTAAGGAATGTAAACAGTTCACTGTCAAAAACATTCCTACCTTACAGCTGAAGAAAAATATGCAAACCCAGAATTCTCATGGATGCTTTGGCAAATAAGTGTCTGCCTCTGCTGTCCTGCCTGTCACCAGCCTCTTCCTCACCCCTGTGACACGACACCAGAGGCTGGTTTGCACCGGAGCTTGGGAGCAGCACTGGTGGCGTAACTCGGCAGTGGCCAAACCCGAGGAGCTGATCAGGGCTTTCCTTGTGGAATGAGAGAAACTAAAACCTGTTGTTGCTGCCCACTGTAATATGCTATGATATATTTATACCATGTCAAAGTTGTTTGCTGAGCAACTGTACTATAGATTTAAACTTTATTAATATATATTTGCTTATGTTAGTGTCATTTATATAGTCCTTGGTTATTGATAAATTTATTGTGTTGTTACAGCACAGTGATATGGTATAAATATAGGTCTCTACATACACACCCATATACTTATGAATTTGGTCCCTTGCATAGTACTTTTATATTTGTACAGCAATGTCTTCAAGCAATCCCAGATTTTAGGGGAAATATTTTTGTAAATGCAGTGGTTTAAATGAAAAAGTCCACACAATCCTTTTACTAAGTTTTAAATACATTTGTTGTTCAGAATGGTTTAGTTAACAATTGAAATCAAGACACTAAATTAGTGAAAAGTGCACATTAGTAAAGTGAAGCTTACAGTGGTTTTTGTAGCATGTGCTGTGATCAAACCAAGTGACACATTGGCGGAAATGTAAGAGTTGGACTACATGTGTAAATCTAGAACAAACTTCTACAGGTTGCAGCTGGTTTACTTACTATTGTTGCCTTTTCTCGTGTTGTATCAGTGTAGAGCACTCTTAAAATACTCAAACTGCTTTGTCTTTGCTTTGTACTGTTGGTGCCTTCTTAGTCATGTACCCCAGAAGTCCTGCATAGCTAATTTAGTTAATGATAAGTTTAAAATGAAAAAGCAAAGGAAGATTTTATAAAAAAAATAAATCATTTTCTGTATGTTCTTATTCATTGTAACAATTAAACATTTATATTGTGACAGATTTGTGATTTGGTTAATCTGTATAGATCAGTTGTAAGTAGCAAAGGTTTATATTTCGTCTTATTCTTTTGATGTTGTAAACGTTTGTGATTTAATTTTTTAAATCAGGTAACTTAATGTTCTGTTTTGTTTTTGGCATCTAAATCTTGTAAAAACAAATGCAAAGAAAATCATTAAATTGTGTCCCTGTATTACCAAACCAGCATAGTTCTGTGCATATATAGAACGACTGGGACTTGGCTTTGCCCTGAGCTGCTGGTCCAGAGGCTGGTATGGATCATATTGGCTTATCCAAAACTGATCCTCCCTGCACAAGGAGCAGCCTGCAGTCAGTGTTTGTAAATACTCAAGAGTGTGTGTCCCCCACTGTAGAACTGCACCAGCTTGTAATTAAATTAGGGAAGCCATCCAAAAAAAACCACAGGTGAAGTTTCTTTATAGACAGGCAGAAATGTTTTATCTTTTGTGCAAGAAAGTTGTGAAATCATCAGCATTTTGACCTGTTGAGCACAGAGTGATGTGAATTGATTCCAGTGTATCTGATGCTTCACAGGCTTTTTTGACACTCTTTGTATAGATATTGCACTGTTCCCACAAAATCTCGAAATTGCTACTTGTGCAACCCTTAGAGATGACGTTTTCATCATTTCAGTATGAAAATGTTCTTCTCAGACCAAGGGCTTGAAATGTAAGATTTCTGGGAGCAGTGCAAGTAAGTTACATCACTGTCATGGGCTTTTAATTACCTTTTTTGAATTTTTTTTTTGCCTAAAATCAGACTGTGCCAAAGAACTGAACTCTTAAAAGGTGTAGCTGGATAACGGCACCTAGAAACATCTCTAATTAATATGAAAACACAGAAAATGTGACCTGAAACTAAAGAGAGCTTAACTGTAACTGACAGCTCTGTAACAGCTCTGAGAATTGGCTTGTCAAAGAGCATCTCTCCATCCTCTCTTTGGCTTTCACTGCAGCATACAGGATTTTTTCCCAAAATACTACAGATTTTGATTCTGGCAGAATGTGTGTTCACCACAGCATGTTCTTCAAGGTACGACTGCACTGCAGCTTGGCTCTGTGGAGGTTTTGACAAGATCCTGACTGACTTCATGTTGTTATGTTGTTTCAGTCGGGTTAGTTTGAAATACCACACAGATTTCCTGTATTTCACCAGAACTGGAGGCTGATCCTCTCCATCTGTAAATCTTCAAGGATCATGGGCACTCTTGGACCATTGGAGCCTGAGCTGGGTGCATTGATTGGGCAGGGGCTGGTGGTTTCAGGGAGAGCCTCCAGGTTCTGGAAGCTGAGCTGCTTGTGCTGGGGCAGGTGGTGCACTCGAATACTTGGTAAGGCTGGCAAGGAGCTACTGAGTACAAGCTCTACTTATTGGAAGAGATACTAGTGTAGGTCTGGTGGCATCAAGCTTTGTAGAGCTCTGACCCAGGTATTTCTCTGCAGACCAAAGATGCTTCTGCGTTGTGCATGTTATCTTCAGTTATTCTTTCTACTAAATTGCACATATGTTACACTTGACAAGCTTAAAAAAAAAAATTTGAGGTGTGGAGAAGACCTACAAATGTCATTGCATCTAAGTGTGCCGTGTCTGTTGATGGTTTTCTTGCTCTGATGTGTCTTTTCACCACACGACTCTCCAGGCTTCAGAGGAGTTCTAGAACCTCAGCTCCGGTTCCAAAGGCAACTCTGGTGAGTCTGCAAACAGCCCCCTGGTGCTGTGCAAGGTGCCAGAGGTGGCCGGTGTTCACATCCCTGTCACAGCCCTGCTCATGGCTGTTCATGTGAGGACTGATCTTGGGAGTTATATGTGAGAATTGTTCTGTAACCCCTCTGTCTTTCCCCTTTATAAATTATACTGACAACTTTCCTTCAGGTGTTTTCCAGAACTCTGCCTGTGTTTTCAGTATATCTTGCTACTGACAATTTACTTTTCTCTTTGTGTTCAAACTCAGCCTGAACAAGTTCCAATTGTTCCAAAAAGTGTTTCTTCGATAGGATTTGTGAGCTTCCTGATGACAAACAACAGGTTATTGATCGGGTTACTTAAACTGATGTAAATCCAGGGAAGAGGTAAGCAAGAAAGCTGGAAGGTCTCCTGAGACTCTTCCTGTGGAAGCACAGCATGTGATCTGGTACCTGTATGTGGATTTCTGGGAAGGCAATATACAAGTAGAGATAAGGATCAAAAAGGAACAATGCATTTGGCTAACATGGGCCATGAAACCCAGTTCCACTGGGTTGGTTGTTGGGAGCTGAAGTCCAGCAGTCCCTGGTTCAAGCTTTTCTCTTTTTGACTAAATCTTTGAATACCATGTGAATACTGAAAACTTCCTGCTAATTCCCTGGAGTTGCCTCTCATCTTCCTTTCAGCACTCATACAGAGCCCATTTTTCCTGAAGTTCCTTCTCTTTCCATCTAATTAATTAGTGTGGTAGAGAGATGTGTGATCTTTCTGGCTTTTCATTATGCTTACGTTTGTGCATGAACGCTGAAAAGAGGAGCCCTAAGGTATTCCATTCCTGATTTCCCTGAAAAGAGCAAGAAATACCTTAACAGGGTATTGCAGCATTTTCTCATCAAAAAGACAGTGTTAAAAAACCTTTTGTTTATCTTCCCAGTCTGTGAGTTTGTGTGCACTCAGCTGCTGACTGAAATCCTACTCCTCCCTTTCTCCTTCCCTTGCTGCTTGGACTGGGCTGACCTTTGATCTCACTGAGTTCTCTTGCCGTGACACTGCTCTTCCTCAGGGGTTTACACTTTCCACGTTGGTACTTTTCTCCGGAGTCCCTTGTCTGCTATGACTGACTCAATGACTTCACTCCTTTGTTCTTACTTTTTCTTACCTTGCACACTTGGAGATTCCTACAGTTCCACAGTTTGGCTTTTTGCTTTTTAATTTTTTTTCTGTAAAGTTGAGCTAAGGACATAGTTGTGCTTCACAGAGCTGGGCCTGGGTACAGGCAGCTGACCCCAGGGCCCTGGTTAAGCTGCTGGCTCTGGGGAGAAAGTGTGGATAGTGCAGAGCAGTTCCAGTGCTGGGTCGGTCCTGCCATGCCTTGGACGGCACCAGTGCTGGCAGTGCAGAGATCTGTTATTCCACCTGCCGAGTTTGATGCTGACCTTGAATGTGCAACCTAGAAGTAAAAATGGAAAACTGTAGTCTCTCTACTCACAGTGTGTGTGTGCTCCAGCATGTCTGAAAATTCAGGATTTTTAGCAAAAAAATAATGAACCAAAAGCTGTAAGGGAATGCCAGGCAATTCTTTTAAATTTGCTATTACTAAAAGACTTGAGATGCATCTTTTAGGGGGTTTTGTTTGTTTGGTTGGTTCTGTTGGGGTTTTTTTGTAACATCCAAGACTAAATGGCTTGTTAAGAAGATGGTTTTCTGCCTTAAAGCTATAAATGCAAAAATGCTGAATATTTTGAATTTTGGCTTGAGACTGAACTGAGGATATCACAAGAGAGCTGGAAGGTTTTTTAGTCAAGCCTTTCTCCTCTTTAATTTCAATAGCTAGTACTTAAAGGGAAATTTTGACTAAAAAAACCTTCCTGTGTTCCTGGAAGTCATGAAACTCACAGATATTCTAACTTGTAGTTGAGACATCATAGACTCAAGACTTTTTAATGTATTCTGTGTTTTTGAAAAGCTTCTTGTTAGGTTTTGTACACGTGTACCTTTGCAGGATTTCTGACTAGGTGTGCCACAGGTGTGGAGGGAACCCAAACTTGCGGGCCAGTTTGCACACTCAGAAGCGCTTCAGTAGATGTTGTTGCTGTCACTAAAGCTCTGTATTTTGATTCTGTGTTTGCTCTCATTCAGCGTAAGTGCAGCACTGCAAACAACAGTGGGGATTTATTAAAAAAAACCTGGTCATTTCTTACTCATTCTGTTGTAGCTAAACTTAATTTATAAACTTGTTTTTGAGGGTATGTTTAGTATTTTGGAAGAACTGTATTAAGCTGTTTTTACAGCTAATTTGTTGACATTTCTGTAAGTAAAATATGCTTGTTGCAGCATGGCAAAGGTCTGCATAATTCATGTGTGCTCAACTTAATCACTGGTTTTCTTCTTGTGACAATAAATGGCATTGTACCAAAAGCAATATATCCTGTGTGTAGTCAGTAGTGGAAATAATTATTACTGTGCAGCTTGTATTTTCATTGTCTTTGCAGCCTCTAGCATGGATCATGTGCATTGACAGTAGCTCCAGGCTATTAAAGGTGTCTGGGGGGGAAACAGGTCCTGGATAACACTTGTTTGCTTTCTGGAAGCTGCTGCTTTGAAGCAGAAAAGGATCACATCTGATGCTGCTTTAAGCTTATTTTCTTGTGAGTCTTATCATCAGAATACATGCAGGTCTAGAGTGTTTCTCTGGATTTGCTCCTCCACATTTTCCCTCCTGAGAAGGGCCCAGGCTCAACACCAGCATCATTAGAGCCAAGGATTTTAAGAGAGTGGAAGGGCTTTTTTCTCTGCTTGATTTTGAGATTCTGCTAAGCTGTGCCTTAGAGCACAGCACTGTAAAAAGACTTGTGGAACGCTGCAACTGGTTTTGCTCACCAGCTACTTAAACTCCAGACCAGATAAGACCTTGCAGGCAATTTGCAAAACTTGGCAACTCTCTAGTCCCAAGTTCCCTCCTGCCCCCCAGCAGCAATTCTGCACTACTGCCTCTGCAAGTAAACAAGCCCTTGATGCCTCCCTTCAGAGGGAAGCTTTGGTTTTCATTTCTGGGTGCTCAAAAGGATAAGATATTAAGACAGTTTTCTCCCATCACTTGCATTTAATTGCTAGTGTAGTAGTCATCATACTGAATTGTCACTGTACTCATGTTGTAGAAATAACAGGGCTGAAGAACTTGCTCTTCTCTGTGTGTATATTCTTCCTCGTTTTCAAATGTAGAAAAATACCTACTCTCAGTTACAACTAAATAGCTTTCCTGCATTCTCTGTGCATATTTTTCTCTGCTGCCTCCTACTCTTCTTCAATGTGACTTATTTTACTGCTAGTGGTGTTATAAAAACTGTAGTACTGCAGGTGTCATGTGGTAACTTGTAAATAAAATTACTGTAAACACACAGTCAAGTTCTCTGTGGTGCTGCTCTGTACATGTGTGACCCTACCTCAGCTGTCAGTCCTCACTGTGCTTCCCTGGAGGACTTGTGCACAGCACTTGATTATAAAGCCCGTGCCTTTTAAAAGGAGCCTTTTGCTGACCAGCCTCCACAGCAATCTGGTCCTACTAACAAGTTCCAGGCAACTCCAGCATTGACAGCATTCTAGGCAGGAACTTTGCTATGTCATTTGCCAACTGACAGCAAAGTAGCCCTTCTGTCAGACTGATAGTCAGTGGAGCAATAATAGAGTTTTATGTAAATACCTCTAACCATTTGTATAGCAAGTACAGAACCCAAGATTATTTATGGTTGGAAGCTGGTGAGGAAGCTATTGCTGGGGTGGTGTTTTGTCCTTGGAGCCTGTTGGCGCTAGCAAAGGACTGACTGTTTCCTATCCAAGTGAGAGGGTGGCGGAAAAGAGTGGAAGAGGTCTGACCTGTGCAGAGAACACCAAGTGCAGTGTTTTAGTTAAGAAGGCTGCTCTACTGTGCTCTCTCTGGGGTTGTCGAAGGCAGCAGTGGCTGGTCTGGGGCAGAGAGATGGCAGGACTGCCAGCAGTCAGGGGGGGACATGCTCAGGAACACGCTCCCTCTCCAAGAAATCAGTCCTGAGGAGATGCAATGAGCAGCCAGGTGTGAAGCTCTTCAGAACAATTTGCTTTTGTGAATGCATGTGTCCGTGTGTAACGGAGGGCCTGTCACTGGGTGGTACAGCAGTAGATTTAAGGGGTTTTGTGCCTTTTCTTTGGGGGTTGAATAGCCAGTCATATGGAAATACTCAAATGGCTGAATTTTCTGCAGTGCTGGAGAGAGAAGGAACTTGTCATTCCCAACTACCTGAGGCTCCAGTCAGCTTTTTGTGTATGCATGTAAAAACCACATCCTACTCCACACCATGGCAACAGGCTCTTTCTGAGAAGCTGCCTGAGCAGGTGTGGGTGGGTCGGAGAAGCTGAGGGATCTGCTGTGGGAAACACAGGCCCTTAGCACTGTTCCTCCAGTTGGGGTGCCTCTGTGGAATTAGTCTCTTCCACAGCCCTCTGGCTTCATCCCCTTGTTTTTCCTGTTGGTGCAGACCAAATTATGATGCTTGTTGATGCCTTGCTGTGACTGATCAGATTTTTGTCCTTCCGCTCTTTACGTTCATCTGGAAGCAGAGTTCACTGCAACTTTGTAATTCTTCACCTATGTCTTCCCTTTAAATCTCTTTCCCTGCAACTGTTACATACAGTCCCTCGGAGCCTGAGTCTTTCAAAGGTATTTAAGTGAATTAAGAGGCAAATAGCACATGGAAACATTTATCTGGAAACAGTTCCACTTCATACGGGTCAAACAGTTTCTCAAAGCAGGAGCATGTGGCCTTTTACCATAAGGAGTAATAAGAGTTTATTTACAGCAAGCATATTAAACTAAACACTTACCTCAAACAATAAACATACTCCAAACAAATACAACCCTTTCAGAATAAAATGTCATGTCCATGATAGCTTTTGAATTGAATCTGACAAAAAAAAGGGACTAGAATACAAAAATGTCTCCAGATCAATGCACTTGAATGAATGAAATCCGTGCATGCAACAGGGATTGTCTGAAGGTGTTGATTATAACCCAGGCAGGTTTGGTGGGTATCGAGGTGGGCAGCGACAATGAAGCCTGTCGCATTTCTTGTATAAACATTTCTATCTGCAGATTGCCACGCTCCTCCTGAAACAAAGATAGCAATTAATTAACCAGGAGAGTCCATTTCAGCTCTTAAGGTGCTCTTTCAGGATTCTCAAGAATTATCTTGGCATTCACTTGCACTGAGGATGGATTCATCAAGACATTTTTGTGTTAAATTACTGAGATTTTGCATGTGTATATTTTCATTTTACTTGAATGTAAGAATCACTCGAACATCTAGTAATTTTCACTGTGAAAAGAGGTGTGATTGCATTTCAGTGACCCTGCCTTGCTATTCCTTGCTAACTGTACTTGATTTTGGAGCTGGAGGAGTGAAGCCGTCCATGCCTGTGAATAAAATAATCTTCAGGTAAACTAGTAAAAATTACACTTTTTTTATAGCCTGTTCAAGGATAAATATAGCCATCTATGCTTTGCACCTATTTGGACAGTGAAGAGCTAGCTAATATCTACAAAGCTTGAGGGAAACAGATAATGTAAACCCAGCTCATGCTCTCCTATGAGCACAATTCCTACACCCTGCTGCTGTATTGTGACTACAGCATGGGCTGTCAGCTTCTAGGGCTTGGGAATTAGCAGACGTTACAATGCTACTGAGTGGTTTTTCCAATGCCATGTTGGTTTTCTTACACCAGCTCAAGTCAGAGATTTAGACATGGAATTTATCCTTGGATCACTTTTGTTTTCACCCCCTCAGTTGTCTGTAGGCTATATAGGGCACTACCCCTCACATCCTTTTTTCTGTTTTGACTGCAAGATATTGGGAGCAAAGAATGTGATTCCCGTTTGCACAGAGCCTTTAGCTGCTGCAGAGATGCAAATGCTGAACCCCTCCTTGCTTGCCCTTCCTGGCACCACCAGAGTTTGTGCTGTTCCTGCTCTCAGGCTGAGCTTTCATTCTTCTCGTGCCACCCGCTTGCATGTTTCAAGCAGTGGATTTTACATATAAAGACAGTTCATATTCAACAAAACAAAAGCCATTTTGTGTAACATTTGCTATTCATTTTGTCCACAGGTCAGATTTTTCAGCAAGAGTGTGGTATAATCTCCAGAAAGTAAAAAAAAAAAGAGATAAAATTGACCCTAGAAATCATGTAATGACACTTTTCATTCAGCCTGCTACTAGAAACCTTGCCTCTGTGAAAATCCAAATAAAAGCTGTCGAAGGAGATGGAAAAGCATTACCATAGCTCATACCTCTGTGCTTCAAAGCTCTCCTGCCTGGCCCAGTAACCGCAGAGCTGTCAGGATGATCACGGGCTCTGCTCATGCCATCTGCTGGGGGAAAGTTGCTATGAATAACATTTATGCAAATAAAAACCTTGTTGATGACAGTCAAACACGATCATTAAAAAGCAAATTTATAATAATACCTCTAGTGTTCTGAAAAATATAAGTCTTCTAGAATTCTAGCTCCGGTGTTTGTCAAAGGCTAACCTAGCAACAGGGTAGAGCATGAACGTACTTCTGAAACTGTAAGGGAATGATTTATATCTTTATGTGGTAGGTTTTGGGGTTCTTTTGTTTTGGGTTTGGTTATTTGTTTTGTTGGGGTTTTTTAAGCAGTCAGAGTCTTGCAGTGTGCACTATTACTGGTCAAGGCAGTAGAAATAAGGATTAAAAGAAAATTTTTTTGTGTACAACCAATTTGATAATTCTTCCTTTTTTCCCCAATTTCTGGTGTGGGTCCAGGCAATTCCATCCACCTACAAATAAAGCACACCACCACAAAAGGAATGAAGCACAGAGGCATTGGGAACTTTCTTAATATGAATATTAATCATGATTATTATGCTAGTTTGCATTGTCAAACTTTGTACAATCTGTTCTTCATGTGTCCATACCCATTCACCCACTTCACATATCCTGGCAGAAGTATCGAAAGAGCAATTGAAGATAAAGGACTGAAAGAACATCATTTTAGCTTGTAACATGAAAAATTACTGTTGCTGTATTTTATGCCCCCTGCTTGGATGTGACATTTGTTTTGCTCTTGTAACAATATCCCAGGGATTTCAGAATCTTGTTTGTAGCAGCAGCAAAGTGTCTTGCAGTAAGTTTCTGGATACTCAGGGGATTTTGCTGGTTCCGACAACTTGACTGAAGGTTTCCATGCCGTGCTTCCCACCCTTCTCAGACAGGTCTGCTCTGCAGTTCTTTGACCTCACAAAAGGGCAAGTATCAGTTATGTTGCCTTGTGCTTGTGTGCTCCTGCCAGAGCAACTGGTTTGGTTGTGTCCTGTGTCCCCCTGAGCTATGCAAAGGACTCAGGTGACTTTTTTTCAGAACTTAAACATTTGAGATACCCCAGAAATAAGGCACTGGAATGTAGATATTTCTAGCTGAACAGAGTCTTGACAAGGATCCCAGGGAACATAAAACAAAAACCCAGGACACAAAATGGGTTTCAGAAAAGCAAAGGACAAGAGCACCTGTGACAGTTGCTTTCCAGGGTATGCCAGCAATAGCAGAACTTTTTTTTGGACTATACTGATGCAGAAAAGGATTCTGAAGACCGTGACCCCCAGCTAGTGTGGATATGATCCACCTGAGTGCCGGCCTCTCCAGAACTCAGATAACTGGTTGAGATGGCATTGCAATATTTGCATTTCACCCCTCTGTTACCCTCTATCCTGTGCACTGCAGAAGCACTGCATTACCTGCACTGGGATGCAGCAGCATTACCTCGGTCTTTATTTTACATAATTGTTATTACACTCTATGACACATGCCTGGGAACTTTTATGCATAGTGCTGGATGCTGCTGTCTTGAGCAGATATAAGAGGGTCTTTTATAGCTTCCTTCCACCCTTGTGCCAGTCATTTAAAACACTAACAATGCTGTGGCTGCAACAGCCCAGCCACCCCATTCCTCTCCTGTCCTCTTCCCTGTGCTGCCTTCCTGGGCTACAAAAACTGCCCAGGCTCAGAAAACATTGTGACAGACACGTGAGTACCAGAGCAGAGCAGACTGAGCCTTCAGCAGCTGTGTGGCACAGCACAGCACACAGCCCACTGGGTCTACACTGTGTGTATGGTGCCTTCTGACCAAGTGACACACTTAATGCACGTATTTTTTCTTGGTACAAAATCTAGCGAGGAATTCTTCACAGCTCTGAGCAAATTTGCTTTATGAAACAGTAGAAAGACTGAGACTTTGATACTATTAACTCATTCTGTGCCAGTCTTGCAAACCTGCACTTATTTTCAGATTTCTGAGCACATCCACAGGGGATATAAAATGGCATTCTAGATATGGAATGTGCTTCATCTTGGCACTGGCATTACAGAGTAAAGATGGTTTGTCACTCACCCTTGGATATCATGGATGCTGTGTGTGACATAGCAAGAGAGGCTGTTCTTACCAGGCATATTTTTTTTTTTTGCTGGGGCCTGTGACTCCTTGGAAACAGGCACTTTCTTTGTTTCCCCATCATAGGGATCAGGGGATGTGTCTTTTATATTAAGACTTCCAAAATACACGTGCAGCTAGCCTTATCCTGCCTCATAACCAGTAACCAACCCTGTACCAGTTTCTGGAAACATAATTTGTATTCTCTTGACCTCTGCAATCTTACATCTCTAGCAATATTTTTAGAGAGATGAATGCAGTTTCTACTGTGCCTGTTAGAAGCTCTATCCAGCAACACACAAGCTGATACCCAACAGAACACCAAAATATGAAGTTACATGACTGGGCTATGAACCAGGGACTAGCTGAGCTATGTGATCAGTGAGCCCAGGTGCTGGCAGCCCTCTGTAATTCCTGCTGCGTGTTTTGCCCTTTGCTGTGATGAGTTCATGGTTTGGGTGGTCAAGCAGTCAAATCAGGAGACTTACTGAACACAGCTTCTAGTTCAGGGATGGCAGGAGAGGTTAATGGAAAGGTTTTGTTGGAGTCAAAAAGTGCTGGTGGATGCTTGTTCTCCTTCTCCCTGGCTGAGGCTCCTCTAAAGGTAAGGGGGAGGATGTGACCAAATGCTATGATTGATAGTGCTGCACAGGGAAATGAGCAGTGCTTGCTTGAGCTAATCTTGTCTTTAACCTGCCTCCCCATTTATCTATTATCAGAAACACTTGTCCCGTTTGTTCTAAAAGTTATAAAGCAAGTTCACACACTTATTGATCAGTATTTATATAAGGCTGACAGTAAGAAGAGTCAGCCTGTTACAAAAGAATTCGTGCTGTTTCAGCCACAAGATGGAGCCAGTACAGTTCCAGGCACATCTTCCCAGTTACAGAAAATGTTATAAGCTGTATTGTCTCCAAATCCTTCAGCAGCTTTAAGAGGATTGTTCACTTCTCAGTTACTGAGATAGCCTTGCAGAAAATAAAAATCCAATGGAGAAAACAAAAATCAGAAATATATAGTATTTAGGGTATAGAATTGATATATAACTCATTTCAATCCACAAATGAAACATACAGGTAATCTGATCAAGAAAAATAAAAATCACTGATGCTTCTTTCTTGACTTTAAATAAAACTAGTCTTTAGACCTAGTTGCATTCTCCAGGGGTTTATGGAATTAACTGACTGTCCTAGGTACAGGGGCTGGGACCAGTTTATTACTATGTGGGTATAACCAGGACTATGTATTCTACATCCTCTATGTCATTTCTGATGGACTGTTAATAATGGATCATTTGCAGCAGCTGCCCAGAGCACACCAATGACTCAGCTGCAATAACTCCCCTCCGGGGAGGATTTAGCACCTTCACGCCCAGCCTGAGGGGTTATCTCTGCTGACGGGCCATACCGGACTGGCATATTGGGAAGCTGCAACACCTAGACCATCAAGACTCCAAAAATATCCCAAGACTCAGAGAGTTAAATCACCCATTGTGAAACTCCCTGCCCTGGGGGAGGTACTGGACATTGCCACCCGAGCACATATAATTTGGGGGTTTGGGACTTCTGGTACCACTCGCTGGATCGAAAGGAGGACCAGAACTCCAACAGGACTGCCACTCTCCACAGGATCATTACCTCAACAGAACTGCCACCATCATCTGGAACAACAGGTTTTCCTTTCCTTTTACTTTGCACCCAGGGGAGCCACATGATGCTCAGCACAGGGGCTTACGAACACTGTTCTGTTCTGGTCCTAGAGGGCTGTGTTATACCTCTGTTTTTGTGGGTTAAACCCAGTTTTTCTCTGTATAGTTTCATCTATTGTAATTTATTTTTTTAGTAAATTGTAACTCTGGCTTATAATCTCTCTAGAGTTGAGTTCGTTTCTCCCACTGGTTTACTTTTAAGCCAGCATACGGACTTTAGAAAAACAAAGTAGGAAAGACTAAGGGGAGGGAAAAATTCAAGGATGGCAAATAAGGTCCTTGAGTTAGTTAATCTTACAGGATCAGGTATGTCAATACAAGTAGTAAACCAGCAGAGGCAGCTCTAGCAGCTACCACAGTGAACTTATAATAGTGAAAATCCCAGTGAGCAGGCCAGGAAGACAGTAATGCTCTGTACATTCTTCTTTCAGCAATCTTTTTAGCCACTTTTTAGATGTTATTGAAAAGAAATTCATCAGTTAGGCCATCAGTGTACAACCCTGTGCTCTGATAGTCACAAAGCAACTATGTTTTTTTCTTGTTATTCTTCTCTTTAGTTTCCTCACTTAGTTTCAAAGTTGCACTAGACCCATACTAATTACAATAAAAGCTTTTATTTTTCTCCTTCTCAGAAAATTTCCATGGCCAATGTTACTTTTTACTTTGTATATTCATCTCAACGTTGCAAAAAGAATCAGCTCTTTAAATCTGTCTTCATATCATTCCAGAGAATAGTGTGATGCCCTGTTGCATTCTGCCGTGTAAACAATAGCCTGGCTACCACAGGAAGTCAATCCTTCTAATCAAAATGTGTTTTGATTTATGTTTTCCTGGAGTATTGCTTTACTAAGGAAACCTCTGAAAATGAAATGAAATTCACCTTCTGTGAAAAACTCCAGGTGACCTAGTCATTCTTGAAAAGAGATGCCTCCTGAGCGTGGCCAAGCCTTTAATTTGTATGGTATGTCTGGCCTAATGCAGGAGAAAACACTAACAAGCTGAAAATGGTTTTACCATCAGTTAGCTAACTTTGGGGTTGCTTTCCCCTCTCGGTAAGATCCTCAGTAGCAGAACTCTTCATTACAGTGAACAGGCAGGTCACATCCCCACTCCTTCCAACTTAAAAATGGATATGTTTGTAGAGCTTATGATCTGCACAATGGTACTGCTTGTAGAAAAGACCGAAGTTAAACATCTGTAGCATTCATTTTATCTTTCCTATACTGTTTATTCAAACAGCTAACTATATTGGAATAGTTGCTGTGAGGCTGATGGATTAATAACAGATTAATGGTAACATACATTTTCTTAGCATTATATAAGCTATCATTGTCTAAAAACATCTCTAAGATGGAATGTGTAGAGTGGGCTAACATTTTTATTAGACCAATTACCATGTAATCTCTTACCAAAAGTCCATTTTGCTTATATTCTCTTACACATCAGTGATTTTCAAATCTAATTTCATTTAAGCAATTTGCTTAATTTTCATTTAAGCAATTAGAGAAAGTTTACTATATGCTCCTAATAAGTTATTGAATGTGGTGTCACAACTTGAGAAAACGAATCAGTGTCTCTGATGTATCTGGAATGCTATTTGTAATCCAGGGAAGGTAATACACTCATTGAGATTTTGTTTCCTGCTCTATAAGGCTTCTCTGGGCTTTAAACTTGGCAAAAATCTCCTTGCTTAGAAAGAAAGGTGGGAATAGGCAGATATTCCTGTTTGTGAAGTGGGATCAGTAATTCTGAAATACCCTTGGGGATCCCAATGAAGAATCAGTTGAACTTCTGGCAATTAAGTGAACAAATAGATATGATCATCTGACTGTCTAAATCAGAAAAGGACAGTCCATGTTTGACAAGGGAAAAAATGGCTGCTGGGATCCACAGCTCAAGAAACCATTTGATAACTTGGAGAAGGTTCTGAGAAGAGATATAGAAACAGATATAGAAACAACTTAGAAAATGAAAAATGGACTTTATAAATGCTGTTACTCAAAAGGATGACTTGCTCTTATGTCTACAGTGAGTCCTATTGTCTCCTCTGTCTTACAGAATTGAAGGAAAAAACAGCTGAAAGATAAAACTTTCAAGGGAGAAATATGTATATATTTGTCAATGAGAGTAATTAATGATTGGAACAAGGAATTAACAATTTGTAGAGACAGGATGTTCTAGGATGTTTCGCTAAGGGATGCTGTGGTTTAAATGACCAGTAATATGACAAGTCACATGGCTTCTGTCTCACAGTGAGTTGTACCACATGATTACAGTAATCCCCTGGCTCTATTTATCTGTGAAACGACAGGATATGCTTGTGCTGGATGCCCTAATCTGGACAGGATATAAAATGAAGATGGAAATATATCTAGGTTTTAAGATGAGAAACACATCTCATCCAGGAAAGAAAAAAAAGGAAACTTAACAACCCTAAAACAGAAAAAGCTTGAATCCCTGCCTCTAGCCAACTGTTTTGCATATATAGGCAAGCATATGCAGAATGTGTTTATACAAAACATGTATCAACAGAAAATTAATCTCTACTTTTCTACAGCTCCCAAAACACAGGTTTAACTTCTCAGATAAGCAACAGCTGGCCAACAATCAGCCAAGAAGTTGGTAGCTGCATGAAATAGATGACAATCGTGCATAAAGGTGGATTTTTTAATATGTGCATGTACATTGAAAAGCTTATGTAGTTCTCTTTAATCTACTACATTTTCCTTTTGCCTCAGAGAAACATGTCTTCTGCTTTCTTTACTGCTAAATGCAGACAACCTCTGCCAGCATCTGCTTTTGTGCTTTAAATGCTAGGGTCCTCAGGAAGGGCAATTAGTTTGTATGGGTTTGTTGTGCTGGTTTTTTGTGTTGCCACTCCTGTCTGCATACTAAATATTCCACTGCACTGTGTAATTTACTTACCAGGAGTGAAGAGCTGGAAAACTGATGATGCCATTTCCAGTCTCCTGGTAAAGTGCAGTATGATTCTTGTCTACAGTCTCAATGAAGGCACAACCCCCAGCCCTCTCTGTGTTCAGAATAACCCAGCCACTATCAAGGGTTCAGAATAGTTCTGTCTTTCAGTCCCTGGATACGATCTAGACATTGCCCTTTGCAGAGCAGCTTGGGACATCTTAAAATAACTACTGCTTCTTTTTCAGAGATGAGGGCGAGGTTACAGAACTACTGCAGTAGGGCTATGGTTCACTGACAGATTTTGTCCAGTTCAGTCATTTATACCAATGCACTTTCATCATCAGAAATTAAGTTCAAGACTGCCTGTTTTCCATCTCTATTATGCTTTCACAATGTTAACTATTTGAACGAGTCCATATTTGATACATAAAATGCTTATGCTTATTTCCCATACAGAGATATTTGAGGTAGATTGCACATAGACAGTAAGATTTGCAATTCTAGAGTTAGGACTGAGAGTCCTAAGCTTAAACCACCTGCCTAGACCTACAGTTTTAATCAAAATAGAGAGACCTTTTAATATGTATTTTTGGTACTGCTTTTTGGTCCTGAATCTTTTTTTGTAACAGTCTAAAGCATATTAGAATGAGTCAAAACACTTGTATTTGGACTTCACCCACTTTTAGGACTTTGCTTTACTGTATCTCACCTTTGGGTCCTGACCTGTGAATCCTCCAGTTCCAGAAGTTGTAACTGATTGACTGTGCCAGATACAAACACAAATGGAACCTTTATAAATTCTCCCATTAGAAAAACACATTGTAAGTTGTAAGTTTGAGAGAGAGAGACACACACACAGGTATTCACACTCTACAATTGTCTCTGCTCTTGAGACTTTCAGCAAAGCCAACAACAGCCAGCAGGAAAAGCAGAAACAAACAGCTGCAGGGCTTACCCAGTCCAGTGAGTAGCTCACAGTTCTTGCAGTTGCCTCTGCTTTTGAGGACAAACAGAACTTCATCTCTCCACATCTTGGTTAGTACAAAAACCAATTTTCAACAATAAAAATGGCTGTCACTTGTTCTTATGATCACCATTTTCATTACTGTGTTTATATCAAGATGACTCTTTTTGTTGGCCTTATATTTTTGTTTAGAAAACAAAAGAACTATATAACAAAACTCAACTCTTACTGTTAACCTGTAGAGAAAGGTCTAGATTTTCTAGTGAAAGTTGATATTTAAGTATTAAAAAACAAATTCGGGGGAAAAAACTAAATAAAATTTAACCTAGCTACTAAGGCATGCTGAAGCTTGAAGGGTTTGTATGCTGGCTAATTCCCTGGTGAGCTTCTCTGCTTTATGCAGGACACTTGTACATCTGTCAGTCTGAATATTAGAAAAGTTTAATTAACATCTGGTTTTGCTATTTCAAAAGTCACACAAGAGATAAAGTAGATCTTCTACAGTGATGGTGGGGATGAACAGAGCAATGCAGATTTTGCAGATGACAAATTGCCCTCCAGTGGTGTGTATTTCAACCATCTGATTGGAGAATATATATTCTTCTGAATTAAGTATCTAGAACTGGCTGATACTGAGTTTTTTCCACATCACAGCCATTTATATGTATATGAGCAGATGTCTATATCATATAAAAAGCATGATACAGATTTGTTTGATTCATAGCCCCCGAACAAATTCCTTTGCCTGTTCGCGACTTGAGGATAGCTTGAGACATCAAAGTATTTCAGGACAGCTGATCATATTGCTTGATATTCCCCAGTACACTGAAGATGCAGTTCCACTGCATCTTTTCTGGGTTTGCAGGTTTTACATTGGCATATATAGGACAATTTAATAGTTACTTCTACTGATTTCAAACAGCATCCCAAATGAAAAGATACTAAATTATTTGCTCACCTGAAATACCTCCCTACACATGCAGTTCCAGACACGTAACTAAAATACACTGTGACAAATACCAGTATAATTTATGATGTAAAACCAAGCTGGTTTACAATTAATGCATAATGTAATATCTTTGTATTATATAATCAGAAGTTTGATATTAATTTTGTCAGTTATTTCTACATTATACTCTCTAGGCCAGCTGCTGCCATGTCCAGAGAAATCAGCGCATATTTCTTTTCCTTGGAAAGCTTTGGAGAACACAATGTTACAGACCTAAGTAACTGTGAAAAGATCAGACTTTTTGTTTTTCATTACTAAGCTCACATGCATGGCAAACATATAGGAAAGAAGTTAAATTAGTGAAAAAAGAAAAGGTTTTTTTCTTTCTTTCAGTGGTCTTCTTTCAGATAAAACAAGAGAAACCAGAATTTGACATTCTAAGACTAAGCAATTTTTTAAAAATTTGGTTAAAGTCTCCAAGATTTGAGACGTAACATATCCTGAAGAAGCAAAGGAAGGAGTGATCCAGACATTGCTTCTCAGTTTAGATGCCTCTCATGGTCTTGCCTCTACCTGTCATGTTTTCAGTTTGTCTTGTTTTCAGAATGGCTTTTTATGGTTTTGGATAGATTCACCTACTGGTTCTATTTCTATTGTGCTAAACCACACAGACAATGACTGCATTCCATCTCTCCAATTCTCATAACCCAGTGAATTCCACAACTACAGACCATAACCTCAACTAGAATCCTAACAGGAAACAGCAACACCACTCCCTCCCATTACAGAATTATATTTAAAGAGATGTTTCACAATCCAGAACTCACAACAAAAACATAGGTGAGAGTTGTCCCTGTCAAAATCAATCACATTCAAATGGTGTGCATTATGTTACTGATGATAATAGGAATGGGATATAATTAGGACACTACACATGATTTAATAGTACTGTGCCATTTGCTTTGCTAAGCACGATCAGAGCTCCACTGTGAAAGGCAGGTTTCAGCCTTTTACAACCTAAACAGTATAGAAATTGAGATGCAAGCATTTTTCTTCCATGCTTTTTAAATTATTATTTCCTGTCTCAGCCACTGACTACATGCAGTACTTTCAAGTACATCGTGCTGTATCAGAGGTTCATTCGTGCCAGCAACCTTAACCTGCTACTGAACGCACTGAATAGATCCTTGACACGTTGTGATATTCAAAAAAAAAAAAAAAAGAGAAAAGGATAGTATTCTAACAGTGCAGCTTGTGTATTTGTTACTAGGGAAACAAACAGCAAAGAGAAAGAAACCCCCAGTGTCCTTGTCATTTGGATCTTCCAGTGGAGAAGCGGAGCTTGTGTTAAAACAATGGAAACACTGTTCAGCTTTCAGGATCCTTTGCTATCCTTGCTGAATGACAGACACTTCTTTCTCCTCCTTATCCATCTTGTCATCTCTGAAAAAGAGAGTCACTTCTACATTCCACATTGGACTGCTGGTTATTTTTTTACTCCTTATGTAGACTTTAATTCCTGATTCTGCGTAACCTAGTCAGATCACCTAAACCATGTCTTTTGAGGTAAACAGAAGAGAGTTGGATTCATATCAGTAGAAAAGCACATACAGCAGCACTAGCAATTCCAAGTTTGTGCTCCTTTGAGTCCTTACTGAATGAGAACATCATCAGGACCCTAGAGAGTGTGAGAAGTATGGCAGCATTCGCTGAAGTCCAACATCAGGCCCCTGTGCAGCTGTGATCCATGGAGAGGCCTGTGCACATGTAACAGCATTGGCTTTGAGGGTCAGGGGCTATGGATTGTGGTGGGAGCTTTGCCACCAGCTTCAGTGAAACAGTGAGAGATGTCAGGCCATGTAAGCCATGACTCACACCTCGGTGGTTTCAGCCAGTTGTGAGGTGTCAGTCATGACACATGCACTGACACCTCACTATGTGGGTTGGGAGGACAACAGAGATCAGTGTTGTCTTTATCATGACTTTCTGCTCACTGCGCAATATTCCTGGTTCCTAATTCTCAAAAAGATGATAAAGGTAGGAACTGTTGCAAACATACTGTGGAATGATACTTAGAGCCTTGACTTATATTGTACTCACTTTTTGTGAGTAAAAAAAAACCAAAACACTTCATAAAGATTTGAAAAAGAGAAAAAGGTGTCAGGACTGACCAGAAAAGGAAGCAGAGCGCTGCCTGGGGGCACAGGGTAAATGACAGCTTCATCACAGACTCTGGCAGTTTGTGTCCCTGCACTTTGTCCATGGAAATAGAACGGTACAGCCAAAATAAACCAGGGGGGCTGGCTTTTATTGACTTTTTTTAAGGAAAACATGATCATTACCAACAGACTCGACATGCTTCGGAAACCAGTTGCATGTGAGTTGTGTTTTGGTCCCCTTACTATCTAAAATTGTTACAAGCAACGAGCTCTTCCCAAACTGGAATCAAGCGCTTTGACCAATCCTACTCGTCTTTCAGCTTCCAGCTGTGCTTTTTTTCTTAATGTTTTTCCTAGAGCACTCAAGTTTTAGCAGTCCAGTGTTACCTCCCAGGGTTTTACCTACTTCGAGCAGAAACGCGGAGGGCCAATACTTTCTGATGTCCGTCATGACTTGGGTGGACTGACACGTCACTACGTGTGTTGGGACGATAAACAAACTGAGCAATCCGACACTGCCGACTTACAGTGCCTTCACAAGGAGGCCGCTCTGAGAACACCGGGCGATGAAACCCTGACGTCGGCGGCGGGGCGGAGGTTACCTCGTTCTATTCCCTGCTTCCGCGGGTTCTCCCCGGTTCTCCTCGGCGGCCGGGGCCGCCTCAGCCCTCAGGGAGCGCGCGCCACCGCTTCCCGCTTCGCCTCGAGAGCGACAGGAGTGAGGGGGGAGGGAGCGCTCGCGACACGCGCCCAGCGGCACGCGCCGCCCAACCGCGCGCGCAACGGCCGACGGGGCGGGGCCAACCAGCCCCCTCGCCACGCCCACCGAGCTCAGGTCCCTCTTCCACAAAGCCCAGGGAAGGGGGCGGGGCCAGGCGCCAGGGGCGCGCGCGCGCGAGATCGCGCGGCGATTGGCTGGGGCGGGGGGGGAGGGGTTTACCGGGCGCTGCGCCCC